>JAQIXG010003058.1:0-15882 GCA_034700105.1 Oconnorella tubifera
ACTTCTAATATTTTGAAAATCTCATAAAATTATAACTAGAAACTTAAATTTAACCAAAATTTAATCGACTCTTCACTCATCACTCGACTTCAGGGCGTCTACTTATTAATACATCACTAAATAGAAGCATTTGTGCTGATGTGACATTAATAGACAATGATAATTACTAACTCGCGATTTTAATAAACTGTTGAATGATCTTCGATCGATTCGTTATATTTTCTTCCGAGCATATTTCAGTTATAACCCAAAACAGTTCATCGTTTGTAATCTAATTGAAATAACCGAATTAAAATTATAAATCAATTTTGCTGATTTATTGCACAAAAGTCAAGCGTAAATATACGAAAATAATTGTACAAATTATTAATATTTTGTACAGCTAAAAATTAAAACATTAATCAAAACTAAAAGTGAAATTCAAAGACACACATATCATATCGTCTAATATAAATTAAAGTTCAAACTAGCTAGCTACATCATTCCAAAATAATTGACTATGAAGCATTAAGAGTCAATCATTCCTTAGTCATCACTAGCATTTATAGTGCTGATGTGAAATTAAATAACAAAGAAATTAACTTAAAAAATTAATTTTAAGAACAAAAACTAACGTTTAAAACAAAAAAATATTGTCAAGTGATTTTTATTTGCAATACATGTTAAAATTGTAAACTTTTTGTATTTATACGAGCATTATTACTTTCATATCACTTTATTATTTCATTTAATGGTTTAATTGATTTAATATCATTAATTAACCAAAATACTTTAAAAACTAAACCAAATTTAAAAACTAAATTTTTTTCACTCTTCCTACCTTAGAGAAATAATCTAGATTACTCGCTGGCCCCCTCTCAAACAATTTATCCAAATACTCCGGCCCCTCTATGCCCACAAACAGCCTCAGATCACGATTGGTCAGCTGATCTGCAACCAATCCCGCGCTGAGTTGCAACAAACTAGCGTGACATTCGCGACGAATCTCTTCCGCGATGTCATTGGTCAGAATCAGTCCGTCCAATGCGCTCTTTCCCCCGCTCCCTTTTATGTAATACCTAATCGTAAAAGTTAAAAATGATTACTAGCCGCATCAATAAATAATAAAAATATACTAATAAATTTTTATTATTATATTTTATAAGAAAAATTGATAAAAATATTAAAAAATACTTTTTAAATTATTAAAAAGTTAGTAATTTATTTAAAGTATCCTATCTTTATCAATAATAACTATTGATGTTATCTTTCAAATCAATCAAAAACTGATTAAAATTAATCGATAGTTCAATACTTAACAATTTATAACATCAATACTAGTCAATATTGAAGTTAAAATAAATTTCAGTTGAACGTCTTGATTGCGGTATTATATAAACGATATCTCAAATATAGCTGAAAATGTAACCGTCTTACTAAAGGGTGCAGCTAGTCATTGATACTCATAACGAATCCTATCAGCAAAGTGGTAAGCAAACTTTTGACCCAGCAGAGCCAAGTTCGACTTCCAAAAAAGCTTGCTAAATCAAACCACTTATCAGTAATCCAGACGTCAAACTTATAATTAAATTTTGAAATTAAAACATTAACAAGTTACGATACAAGCAGGTACCTAGAGTTAGCCGTGCACTGTTCAGCCAGATTAGACTGATGGTCTGGGATTCTAATCTGATGCAATGCTCCTTTATTGTCCACACTAACTTCCCATAGTGAGTAGAAACTGTACAAAAAAATCTTCATCATTATCATCATTAGCATCATGTACTTTTAAGTACACACTGATAAATTATATTCACTCTTTATAAAACTGTTAAGGTTACAAAACAAACAAAGAATCCTATCATTATATTACTATCTAGATTATATCTATCAATTATTTCAACTTAAATTGAGATATTTGAATATATTACCGTCAAATTACTCAACAAAGCTAACTATGTATATAAAATATAAATACAGTATATGTAAAATAATCTATATTTCCATAAAATAAATAAATGCATAATTGTATACCTGGGGGGGTCATGCATGCTGAATTCCTTTAGTATCAGATTAGTAATCTCACCGGCTGTCATATCCTATAAAAATATAGCAATTTTAGGTTAAGATTTGTTACTTGATTTTCTACCAATTAACTGATCAATTAATGAACTAAATGACATATAAACTGAACAATCAAATTAATCAACTAAATAATAAATCAGTCAATTGAAAAATCAATCAACAAATTAATAAATCATTCATTAGACCAATCAATTAATCAATAATTTCACTCACTCAAACACTAAATAATTTATTAAGTCTACACTAATCACTCACTCAAAAGATCAATCATTAAATCAATCAATCAATCAATCAATTACTAGTCAATCAATCACCCACCCTATGTATAGACAGATATCTAAAAGAATGGTCAGCTTTATAAATCTTTAACACATGATCCGATGCATTATCATTAACGTCCTTGACTTGACCCGGATATGACCAGAAAGAGGTCACATGACTCAGATCCGGGTCACTGGAACTTGATCTGATTGGCCGTAAGGGTGAAGCCCCAAGCCCCGCCCCCTTTGGTGACTCAGAGTTTGATTGCAAATCACTGGATAGCGACAAAATAAAATTTTGATTAATAATTTCGATTTTGAAATCGGCATTTGATTATAAGAATTTACATACTCTAGTTTCATGAACTATATCAAGACTAATGATAGAGTTAGAATTAAGGTTAAGATTAATGTTAGGGTTAGAATTCATGTTAAGCATAGCATTAAGGGTTAGTTTAAAACTGTTAGGATTAACATTAACTGTAAGTTTGAGGTTAACTAAAAGAGAAATGCAAAATTATTTAAATATAAGATACAAAATATTTAATAACAAAATACTTCGTTAAAATAGCAAGAATTAAATCCATTACAGAAGCGTTTAAAATCATAAATAACAACTCGAATAATAATAATAACAATAAATAATAATAATAAATAGTCATAACAAATAGTATTAATAATTAATATAAATAGTAATTGATATATTATACAAATAGTAATTATAAATAGTAATAATAATATAATAAATAGTAACAATAGTAATAAATAATAATGATAATAATAATAAATATAAATCATCACCCAGTTTTAGTGATCCTATTAAAGAGATTCAACGGATCAGTAAAAGTGGAAAACAATTTTCTCCTTGCAGCCTGCGACACCGAATTAAAAGTGGACTCTTTTAAAAAATCCATCCCCCCCCTGGAGGAATTCAACGTTGCATCTTCTTTTGTTGCATTTTTATTTATTTTTTGTGATGATCTCTTGTAGAACTTTACTAGACCATAATAACCTAGAAATAAACTTACGATTGTGATTATCAGTGGGTAGGGCGGGGGGGTTGTGGAGGTTATAATCCCTCATTGGAGGTAAAAAATGTTTCTTTGCAATGCTAAAGGAGAGAATTTGAAGGTAACCCCCCCATGTGACAATTTGTAAAAAATATTGCGAAAAATGCGTTAAAAAAATCTAAAAAAAATTCATTTAATTCTCAGGTGGCCTGATTGGAAAATCAATGAATCAATCACTAAATCATTCAATCAATCAATCATTCATTAAACCAACTAATAAATAAATCATTAAATAATTCACTCGATCATTAATTAAATCAATCAATCTCTCACAAAATCAATCAATTACTAAATCAATCAATCATCCCACCTGTTAAGCTACACTTTGCAGTAATATCCAGTTTGTTATTGTTATTTAATATTTCTTGAATTTGTTCATCGGTGCAACGTTCCAACCCTTCTCCATTTATTTCCAATAGCTAACAAAATAATTTAATTCTAAATTCAAAATAAATAAATAATTCAAAATTATTTAATTCATATCTAATAAAGTTATTTCAATTATTTCCTATCTATTATCTAAGCTCATTAGCGAAGTGGTTAAAGTGTAAAACCTAAAACCAAAACTCACTAGTTCATAGTAGTTATTGCAGAGTTTCGCCAACTTGCTACGCCCTTTAGCAAAGTGAGTAATTAAACGTTAAGCCAAAATAACTTGATTCATTTAAAATTTGTGTGAACATTCAACTTGAGAAATAATTTAATACAAAAACACGTAACAATATTGCAGCTAGATTTAATTCTGAAAAATCAGTTCACTTTGCTAAAGAGTACAGCAAATTATCTGCTAATCTATACCCATTACTAAACGATGCAAATTATCTGCCAACTAAAATACTTTACTAAAGGGTGCAACAAATCACAAGATATTACACCCGTTAATAAACCAAATAAAAAACTGTACAACGATAAAATTAATAAAATTCCTAATCAACAAAAAATACCCCCCCCCCTTCCTCTCTTACCCTATCCCCTTTTCTCAACCCCCCCCTCTTCGCAACTGAATCCATCCCCACACCACTAACATACACCGCCGAGTCCCCACCCCACCCCTTCACCCCACCCCACCCCTTCACCCGCGGCAACAAATCAAACCCCCACGGTGACTTTCCCTCGGAACGGGTCAGTCTGACCGATCGCGGTCTAGAACGGGTCGACCGGGTCAAGGATAAGAGTTCCAGTTCTCCTTTCTTGTCGTGATGTCGTAGTTGTGTCGTGAAATCGTCTAAGAAGTCGGTCATGCCGGGGGTTGACTCAAAGTCAACGTAGTGATTGTTCACCCAGAGCAATACGACACGAATCACCTGAAATGTCACATCAGCACAAATAATAAGCTATTTGTTGACGCGTAGTGATTGTTCACCCAGAGTAATACGACACATATCACCTGAAATAATTGTTGATTAATGTCACATCAGCACAAATAGGTTATTTAGTGACGCATTGTGAATAGTAGAAAGCGAGAGATGAGTGAAATTAGTTTATTAAAAAGTGTTTTAAACGATAAATTTGAAGGTAGTTAAATTAGATATTTAGTAACTAAATATTACTGTTATTAGTCGTTAGTTTACTTAATAATTAGTTATCTTGATAATATTTACACAATTTAAAACATATTATAACTTTATAAACCTGATAAGAATACCCCATCCCCCACCCAACACATAAACGTTAACAAGCTTCACTGATTAAGATATCAAGACACGCAGCATAATGCCCTATCTGATAAACCGCCTGACGTGTCATTTGTTTCACTACATTTTTAAAAAAATTAATTTTTTGACATCGACAGGATTTGAACCCTCAACCCTACGATTGCTGGCCATACGCTCTACCAACTAAGCCACCGCATGAGCACATTACATTATAACATACCTTGATCCTATAAGAACTATCCTCAAACCAAGCTCTAAGCCTGCTCGCTATATCTAGAGGGGAAGTAAGGAAAGTTCTATAAGTCAATAAAAAATCCTCTACATAAGTCGGATCACAAGTGGAATCTTCCATCAGTTGACTCGTTAGCTTTTCCGGCGTACCCTGAGCAGAGCGGAATATCGATGAAAATAAGTTTAAGTACTGTGCAATCATTTCATACTTTTCATCTGTAGACTTTGTATATTAAATTCACTTAGTTAATTAATTAATTTCAACAAAGTATATTTTTATTATTTCTAAAAAAGAATTAAAAAAGAATATACACAATAATTAAGAAAAATTTCTACGTATAGACACACTTACTTTAGTAATAACAGTAATTAAAATAATAAATTTAATTATTATTATTAATATTAATAATAACAAAAATCACAGTAATTATTATAATTAACGTTATTATCACAGTGAGTCAAATCATAGAATTATTTAATGAAATAATTAAAAATAATAATAATTACCCTAATTACGACCCGTCCAGTCTTCAAGCCACGATTGGTCGACCGTTTTTCTGTCACTAGCACGACTTTACCTTTTACAGTAACCTTATCAATATTCTCCTCCCCCTGCAGAAGTAATTTGAAATAAAATACGATTTTACAAAAAAATCAATTATATGTAAAAATAAGTCTTTATAAAAAGTGATTAATAAAATGCCAGCATTTTATAAATGAGATTTTAATATTCAAATACCTTTATATTATCAGATTTTATGAATAAATATACAAAGAAGTGGTTAGAATGCTGGACTCAGAAACAACAGGTCCAAGTTCGACTCCTGGCTAAATTTGTCTCTAACTTGCTGCACTCTTTAGTAAGACGCTTAAACTGTTATTCATATAATATGATAATGCAAGCTGAACTATATAAGTATGTATATACGAAACATAATCCTTTTCAGTACAAATTACAAAAAAGTACAAATTTCTGATATATTTTCTCTTTATTAATATAAAATACGATTGAATAAAGTGTCAAGTTTATGTATACAAGGCTGATTTGTCAGGTTAATGTATTCGGGGGAAATTTATCTGGTTAATGTATTCGGGGCCGATTTGTTTAGGTATCAAAAAATTGTTAAGACCTTATTAAGAATGTCGTAATAATCTTTCTGCATGATGCAGACAAACTTGCAGTCAGCAACTTTAGTAGTCATTGTGCCGACGTGATATAACTTCTCCATAGTAGGACGAATACCAAAACTGCAACACAAAATTATTAATATCGTAATTTTATATTATAATTTAAATGAAAACGTTTTAAATTAAAAGTTTTACAATTAGGGTTAAAGCTTTTGTTATGCTAATTTAGACTTAGAAATTTTAATTGATAGTCTTATATTTTGAACATACGTTAAGGGTATCACAATATTTTGTCTACAGACTTTTGGTCAATGACATTAAGTCTTCTGACATTTGATCTACAGATATTTGATCTACTGCTACATTAGGGTTAGGGCTAGAGCTTGAATTGAACTAAGGCTAGGGTTAGGGTAGACTAAATGTCAGTAGACCAAAAGTCTGCAGACAAGTTATCTCTGAACCTAAGTTATTGCAAGAAAGTAAATTTATGCTTAAAATAACATTATGAAAAAAAGTTAAAGACTATTTCATCAAATAAATAACAAACTAAAGGGTGCAGCAAGTTACAAAACTTTCAAATGATAAATATTAAGTTAGAGCTATAAGCTAATGTAAACTAAATTAAATTATACTTTAATATTACAAAATAATATTATACACATTGCCATTAAATTAAGAACATACTAAAGAGTGCAGCAAATTACATATCAAGATTAAAATCCTAGACAACAGGGTTAAAATTCACGCGTTAAAATCACTCAATAAAATATCCGTGACAATCACTAACCTGTCACCAGGTGTCAGAAGTGTCGTATTGCCGTCACCGCACAACACCTCAACGATGCCGTCTATGACAGTAGACCAGGAGTCCAGCTCTTCACCGTCACTGAGCACGACTTTGTCACTCTCTGGCACGACAGCGAGGCGCATTATAGCACACATAGCGCGTCGAATAGCAAGTGTCATGTTACTAAAAGCCTTTGACATAATGACATAGTAAGATAATGACGTCATAATCTTCATGTCGTAAACTTTTTAAACTTATACAACATAATGATTATGATCTCATAATCTTAATGTCATACTCGTGTTATATTCCAATTTTTATATTAATTTCATAACAAATAATAAATTATTAAACAAAGATATACATTTATTTGTAATTCTTCTATAATTTAATTGCATAATTAATTAATTATCAATTATTAATAATTTTTGAGATAACAGTGAAATAATTAGGCCCAGTTTTGAGTTTGAAATAAATACGCTACATGTTTGTTATACGTTAGAATTTGAGTAGAATTTATTAAAAACATTAAAAATTGAAGAAAATAATTCTATTAAGGGACTATTGAGAGAAAGGAAAGATTACAGGAATATGTTGCAGGAACTCTAATAGAACTTCTATGTCTTCTTCTGTTCTTTCTTCCGGTTCTTTGTCTAGAAGTTCTAGAACCGTATCTTTCGCTACAAAAGTCTGAGCAAAAAAAAAAAACTTCCTCTAAAAACTTTTTAATTTTGTCAAATTGATTTCTTTCAGCAATTTTAAAAATTTATTAAAGTAATTAATTTAAAAAATTTGAAAGATTTGTACAATAAACAAATTCGTTTTTGAATGAAATTGTTCGTTTCAAATACGCAATTTTTCACATTAGAAATTTTTCATTCAACTTTACAATATTCCAAACTGATAAATAAGTTTGCAAGTTTACTAAAGGGTGCAGCAAGTAATAACAAAATTATCAAATTACAAAATTTTAAGAAAATTAAAATTTGAATCATATTCGAAAAAAATCGCTATTAATTAAATTATCAGCTAACTAAAGGTGCAGCAAATATCAATAATATGTAATAAATAATAATAATAATAACATTGAGAGATTCATTGAGCTGATCCTCGCAGTCTGATTCGCTGGCAGTGACGTCATGTGACCTTACGTCTTCCAATGAAGTGGAAATGTTACGGCTGTCATGATTGGCCAGACCGGGAGTATCCTGCCACGCCATTGGTCCATTTTGTGGAGGAGCCTCAAAGCAATCGTATGACATCTAATAAAACGAGAAAAAAATAAAATTACTTTTATTGTAATTAAGTTACTTAAAGAAACTTTATAAATAACATTCATATTTATTGTATATTTTGTTTCATTCAGTTTAACATCGTTGTTTAATGTTTTAACTTATATGAACAATGTCTAAAACGTAGCTGTCAATATAAGCGTCTTACTAAAGAGTGCAGCAAGTTAGGGAAAAAGTGAGCTTTCCGGGATTCGAACCTGGAGCTGTTGCATCCGAATCCAGTGCTCTAACCACTTCTCTAATGCGCCTAGCCTACTTGATATTTGTGAGATACACATCACGTTTAATATATAAACCCTACTTCATATTTCTCATGATATAAGACTTCACAATTCACATATACTGCACATTTCACACCTCATAAAAACTAAATAGTAAATGCATTTAAATACTAAATACATAACACATTTTACATATGCTACATATATCAAATTTCACATGCACTACATATACTACACATTTTACACTTCAATATTAAAATACCATACAAAGAATTTCACATTTCACGTATATACTACACACTTCACATATACTACGCATTCACACAGATCACTCGTCACTCCAAATCCTTACAACGATCACTTCAGAAAGTTCTAGAACCAGACAATCCTTCTCTCTAACCCCAGTCTCTGTCTTCACTCCAACACTAAGAGACAAATTCAAAATAACAACAAAACAATAAAGATCAATTTAACATCTTAAATTTCATGACCCAACAAAACGGCCCCGAAGAATGGGTCAAGACGACTAGCGCTGTCAAAATTCATGAAAAAACCTGCCCGGGTACCCGCCCCCGCCTGCGCGTGTAACGGGTACCCGGGGGGGGGCTCGGCCAAAAAAAGTACCTACCCTGAAACAAAAATGTGTGGAATTGTTTACTAAAACTTACATAATTAATGTTTGTATTATCAATGAAGAATTAGCAACAGTGGAGTAGCAAGAATTTCACTAAGGGGGGGGTTACTCAAAAATTAAGTGATCACTAAGTTTTGGTCTCCAAATATATGTATCGAAATCTAAAGAATCTAAAAAAAAACAAAAAAATCTCATATGAAGGGGGTTGGGTGAGGAGTTATCACAAAAACTGATGCCTTTAGCATTTAAAAGTAAATGTTTTTTTATCTCCAATTAGGGGGGAGGTCACAACCATACCCCCCCCCCTCCCGTCTGATCGTTATTAAATTAAAGTTCTCTTTGCTGTCTATTATAATACGATTCAACATATGAAGACCGAATGAGTAAACAGCTGTTAGAATAGATCAAATTTCAAGCCTTTGTTGAATGCAGCGTTGACTGAAAGCCGACTCGTTATAATCTCTCTCTGTCTCTATTGCGCCTACAGGTTGGGGGGTGGGGGGGGGGCGGTCGAAAAGTCGAATTTGAAGCCTACAACTTTATGGACAGCTCCTTACAATGATAATAGTGCAATGTGCTACGCTGCTGATGAAGTCAAAATGTTGTCATCATTCTAGCTAACGAGTACCCGTCGGCTGAATCTATTACCCGGAAATTTGTCAACGGGCGGGTACCGGGTACCCGGGTTCCCGTTGACAGCGCTATTCTAAAGTTTAAAAAAGGTACTTATTAGCTTGGATTACTAAGTATTTGTGGATTTTTTGACTTTGCTGGGTATATGGGAGTCAGATTTTAAAGTTCTTTGCAAAGATATATTTGAGCATGATAGGTCACAAAACAGTTTGGTTATTTCTACTTTATCATGTTTCCATTATTTTATCTAACTTAAGTGACTATAGTTCATCAGACACATCAGTGTAATGCTATTATTAGTTCGAAGGACATATAACATTGCATATCTATTGTGCAATTGATATTATCAAGAATAAATAGGTCTATTTATGAGTCTTATGTACATTTTGTGACTACAAGATTATCATCTCAGTCTGGTGTTTTGAATCAGGAACTTAATCATTGGTCCCCTTAATCAAAAGAATTATTTCATAATATGTAGAATTTAGTTATTTAAGTGATAATTTAAAGGCTTTAATTATTTTATCTTTCAATAAACTTAATTCTAGATTTACACTGTTGATCTCATAGTTCAAGTTGCTCTTGGTTGTTATTTAGTTTGTTACTAATTACTTAAATTACCGATAATATGTCCACCTAGACACAATCACAAAAAGGCTCTTGATCAAGCTGTTCACTTTAAAATTGTAATTTGATTCTATTATAAATTTATGTCCAATTATTATGCTAATTAGATCTGATTATGTTTGTTATTGTGGATTAAATAATTAAGCTTTGCACTATTTGTTTCTACTTTATGAGTTCATCAAAGGCTATCAATTTATGACTTTATTGAGAGTTTTAAATTAGAAAATAATTAAGTAAATAATGTATTCTGTATATCATTAATTGAAGTAGCTTTATTTCTTTTAAGTGATACATGTTCAGTAAAAAAGTAGTATTTTTACTCTGTTTTTATCAGTGTACTAACTATGCAAGTATGTTGTATACTAGATGTTGCTCTCTTGCAGCTGTTCATTGTGAATTACCAAGGATTTTTTATGCATTGATCATCTGATGTATACCATTATAAACTAACTTCATATGTTTTTCATTTTCTGCCAGTTTCTTTCATCCATGGCTTTGAGATTTTTTACCAGAAATGATAATAATTTATGTTTGAAATTGATAACAAATCAATTGTTTTTATATGTGTCAGAAGTCGAACAGTTATTTCAACTTTTAATTTAGTTAGATTTGAGTCTCATCTCATATTTTTGTATTGCAAACGGAATTTGTTTATGCTCTAGAATCTGATAAATGTTTTTTCATTTTTAATTAGCATCTATGAATCAGCCTTTGTTTTGTAAACAAAAAATTTAGGAAGTGCTTATTAATTTGATGTAGTTTCATATAATTAAATGTTGTGGCAATGTTACTAAACTAAAATTGCTACAGGATGTTATTGCCAAGTGTGCTCATCATTTTTACAGTGTTTGTACAAATTCTGTTATTTTATGACATCTGTGAGTAATTACTTGTCTTTTTCTGTCGTTTCAGTGTAAATGTTGGCTGCGGACAGGCGGAGGAGAGAGTCTTGCTGACAGGTCTACACGCTGTAGCGGATATATTCTGTGAATCTTGTAAAACAACACTTGGCTGGAAATATGTAAGATCTTTGTTGTGTGGAAATAAAGGGTTTTTCTATCAAAGTTATTCAAAGAATCAAACATTTTAATCATGCACTCTTTATGATTATAGTTTTTCATAGTTTTAAATTATTATGTTAATTGTTTATATAATTAACTGACTTGATTATATCATTGTTAATATCATAAGGTACTTTTATAATTATACGAGTTATTTATTTACATTGTCTTTTTCTATGTTATCATTTTTAGTTCTAATGAATTTTTACTGTTGTAGTATTTATAAAATGAGATTTAATGTATTACTCCTAAACTGTGAATATTGAAACTTGATTTTGAATATGAAAAAGTTTCTACTAAGTACTATTTTTTTTAATGACACATTTAAAGGTTTAGAAAGGCTACTTATCTCCGGACTATTGGGTAAATCAATAAAAAGTAAAATTAAATTGAAATTAGAAAACAAAAGAATATAAACAATGACCCATCGCTCTTACATTATAATATAAACAGAATTAATCTTAAATATTTCAAAAACTTTGTTGAAATATTTTAAATCTTTGATTATATTTATTTTAATTATATTTTTTCACCAGGAGCACGCGTTTGAGTCGAGTCAAAAGTACAAAGAAGGAAAGTACATCATAGAAGTTGCGCATATGATCAAAGATAATCGATGGGAACTGACCGACCGCAAATGATGCTAGATCTCGCTCAGTCATCAACCGACGACGTCATTCTCAACGACGTTGAACTGTTACGAATGTTTGTGATGTATGAAAATGTGATGAAGCGCTGAATATAGCGCTATCTAGTGAACAGTGGCGTGTAGTGACTTGAAGTCATTTGTTTTCGTGAACTATTGCGATTGTGACGTTGTGACTGATTCGTGTTTTACGAAGACGTTACTTGGGTTGTTTGTCTTTATATTTGCCTTATGTAGTAATTTTTCGAGCATTTTTGAGGAAATTTTTCATTGATAAATCACTGCAGGATTATAAAATATATACACAGATTTTTATGTTTGAATTTAAATTGCACGGAATTTTTATTACTTTTAAATTCAGCTTTTGGAACATATGATAAGTTATCAACATTTAATTTTTCATCAGTTTTTATTGCTATTAACTGAAATTTCAAATATATTAACTAATCTTTTCAACCATGAAGCAATTTTTATTCATTAATTAGTCAAAAGTTGATTTCGGAATTCTTTTTTCGTAGATTTCGTTACTTTTACTTATAATCACAAAAACGATCAAATATAACATTATGTCATTTTGCATTATTTGTTTTGTTGCATCTCTCTGATGCAATATTTTAAGCGATTTTAAAATTACTACAGGGTTATAAATCATTTAATGCAGGGTATATATCGGTTAGAGAACTCGTTCATTGTGCAAACTTTATCATTGATCTTTGTTTAGTTCTTATTATTCTTTTATGTTTGCTATTTCCTAACTTTTTATTTCTCATGTAATACAAATTTAATTTGATTACAAGCGAAGGTCGGGATTGATTTTTAAAATTACATTTGTTTCAAGTTATTTTTGCTCACTTTCATCTTATTGTAAAAATTATCAAATGAATCAAAACTATCACAAATGTTGTTAAAATAAATATAAACGTGTGAGCAGTGCTGCTTAAGTTTAACTAATCTCTCTGTAAAGCTTTAAATATTAATTTGTCTTTTTAATGAACTATGCGATGAAGATATTTTATTTCAAATGCTTTTGTTTATATATCGTACAAATCATTACATTTATAGACACTCAAATTTTAAAAATTGATGTAGAAATTTTTTAAATTTATTTTTGTTTTCAATAATACAGTTACATTTCTGTAGAAGATGAATATTATTTTCACAAGAACAGCTCTTACTATTAGATAATTTAGTTGCATATACAGTAGATAAGATAATTGTTACAGATCAATAACTAGACGTAATATAGATGTTCTTATAGTATATTTTTATTTCTGTTACACGTTTTAATTAATTCCAATTTCAGTGCTATATAGTTTTAAATCACTTTGATTTGAATCACATTTTGATTATTTTTTATTTACCTTTATTTATTTCTGTTTTCTTGTGATAAAGTAATTTTGTAATGCGTGTATTTTTATAAGAATTTATCATGAAACTATTAGCAGGTGTAATAATTTAATTTTTTTGAGTAGAATAATATTAGATAAGCTTGTTTGAAGGTTTTTGATCGATGAGGATACAAAATGCAAACAAAATTCTGTTTTATTCCTAGTTAGTTCTTAGATTCGCATAAATTAAATGTCGCCTATATTTTATATGGAATAATGTTAGTAACTCCCCTTTTTGTAGTATATATAAAGAAACAAGCTTTTATATGAAGCGTATATTTACCATGCTGTGTTATTTAATACATAAACATGAAAATTAGATCTTAAAGAAATGTTCTTTTTAATTAAAAGAGG
The DNA here is from genome assembly GCA_034700105.1 of Oconnorella tubifera. Taxonomy (NCBI): domain Eukaryota; kingdom Metazoa; phylum Annelida; class Clitellata; order Enchytraeida; family Enchytraeidae; genus Oconnorella; species Oconnorella tubifera. The sequence goes on from JAQIXG010003058.1 coordinate 14,052, forward strand.
TTTTTCTTTTGTTTGATTTCTCTTAATTATCTTAATAATCTTATATCTTAGACTCATAAAATATCTGGTATTGATTTATATATTGGGCCACAAATATTAAATTGCTGAAATTCTATATGTTTTATGTTATTATTTAATCTTTGTGATAATATTATGAGAAATATAATGACGGGCAGTTTTTTGTGGGTAAGTAATTATAACTATGATGCATATTAATTAAATGATAGTTTGTTACTTGTGGAAGGACTTTATTTTTTCATTATCTGCAAAGAATTCAATGATTTGTTGTTAAATTTATAATTCTAATGTTAACTATTGAATTAATTAAGTACATATTAATATTAGTATTTGTATATGATTCAACAGTTGAATGATTAATGGTAATATTTCTTGTGTAAATTGCTTATGATACAGCGGCAATCTCATTTTGAACCTTAATTATAAATTATTTGTTAATCGAGAATTGAATCATATAAATATTTAACGGCACAGTGGGTAAAGCTCGTTTTCTAAACATCCCAGGTTTTAGTCTCGGTGTTTCTCATAATATTTCGTCTGCTTGTTGCACCCTTAAGCAAGGGGCTTTACTTAATAACTATGCAACAGAGAATCGTTAAAGGGACACTTTAGTTTAGGTTGCATCGTTATTTATGTAGTACCTGTGATACATGACATTGTAAAATATGTCTGAGCTCTAATTGATAAGCGTTGTAGTGATTAAAGCTTAAAAGTCAAACTTGCTTAAGTTATAAAATGCTTTGTATTTGATTTAGCAGCAGAAAGAATGTGGTTATTGAATTAACTGCTATATGTATTTTTATGCGACTATAATTTCGGACCAAATGCATATTCAGTGAGAACTGACTGATTTGCAGGCAGTGTTTCGGTTTAAGCGCTTTTTATTATATACTGTTATTCTTTGCTGTTACTATTATTATTCTCATGTTATTTTGCATGCTGTATAAAATTATTCTATTATTAAAAATGTGCACTTTGTTAGTCACGTATACTGGTAATATTCGTGAGGCGTTTAGATAATTATAATTATTAGTATCATCTTTTACTGTAAACAATTGCAGTGAAAGTTAAAGTTCTAGTGATGATCAGCATCTTGCAATTGATGAATAATTATCGTTTTGTATTCGTATTAATTTTTTTACAAATATTTTTAAAATTCTATACCATTGAAGAGCTTGTATGTATGAAGAAAAAAATGAGTCGCTATACTTTTAACAGCAAAATTTGTAAAAAGTTAAAAGTTTACTTTTCTCGGAGTATTATTATATAGTGATGATAGTATGAAATTTAATAATGAATATATTAATTTATGGATATTTATTCAATATGCTGTTTTTAATATTCATAAATGAATATATTCATTATTAAAAAATCCAAAATGAGCTCTGATTCAGTATTGCTCTTTCTTTTAAAGAAAGATTATATGGTATAAGCGATTTTGCGTATTGCTAAATTAAACATTAATGATTCAGCGATAAAAATAATTTGACATTTTACTACACTTGTTGTCAATGCGACATTGTTACTGATTGTGAATTGAACTAGATTCGAATGCAATTATTTGTGTGATACCTAATAATATCTGCAATTATTATTTATAAGTTTTTTAATATTTAAATCGTGTTTCTTTATTGGTAATAGAGCATTTTGTTCTCCCTTGCTGAACTTTTTTTTTTCACTTGTTTTTCACGTGATTAACTTGTTAGTTACGATAATAACTTGTAAACTTCATTATCAGTTGCTTATAGTAGGCCTACGTTAGTTTTTTTATTTATTTATCGCTAATTCAATCGTATCATAACAAAGTTATTGC
>JAQIXG010003059.1:0-15877 GCA_034700105.1 Oconnorella tubifera
TCATTACAAAAAAACGCTTATAATTTATACTAGTTGTAACCCGTCAAAATGACGGGGAGGGGGGGGGGGTAGGGTGGCTGGGGAGAAGGAGGAATAATACAACAATTTTATAATGTCATGACGTCATGCGATTGTAAATTTAATTCTTTCATTATATATAGGCCTACGTAAAAACTTTTTCAAAGGTTATTAATAGTTTATAATCTTTTCTCAGTATGTCAGCGTTATTTCCATACCGTTACTAACATATAGAGAATTATTATATAGCGGATTAGCTCAAAGTGTCAAATATCAAATCAAATGTTATAAACGTACAACATAAAACTTAATACTATGTTAGTACAATGTATAAAATTCTTTATACCTATGTGTAAAAAAACGTTTCACGTCGCCTTAATCACTTCAGTTTAATTGATAATTATTGCTGCATTTTGCTTCAAAAAAATAACCCTAACAACAACCCTAAAATTACGGATCTGCAGAAATACATCAATCCGTAGTCTTAGTGAAAGTAGATGCAATAGTTTTGTAGTGTGGTCCACTACAAAAACCAGAGTTAAATTAACCGTTAAAAGTGCAACGGTTAATAGAGATGAAAAAGAACAATAAAGAATCCTACATATGGATGAAGCGATCAGTGATCGCTTGATAGATGGAGTTAAGAATGTCGAGTTGTTCACTTAATGTCGTGCGAGGGACGATTGGTCGCTAGTGGCCAATTGGTATATGTACGGAATTGCTTTAAAATAAGATATGCTGAACCCTGTGAAACAGTTGCAAATATTCAGCAAAATAATTCTGCAGGTGCTATAATAATACATGATATAGAGTCACTTATTTATTAAATAATCTATTTGTTATTTATTTCATTGTATATATATATATATATATATATATATATACATATATATATATTAAGTACAACATATTAGATGTAACTGAAATAATGTGATATGATTCGTTACTTTTAATAATTTCACGTATTCAATGTATATGTACAAAATTTAAGCTAAATTTTCCATTGTTATTTACTTTGTTCAGCTAAGTTTTATCATATATTTCAAAAGGTACGTTTATAATTTACATTTTGATTGCAAAACGATTAATAAGAACCATATAATAAGTATAGGATTATGTAATAGAATGATAATATGATAATTCTTTGTAGTCTGTATAAAAATGAACTTAACTGAGCAAATCTAATGTTTGTTATGATCTTGTATCGAATTGTATTGAATGCAAGAAAGAATCTAATACAGATAGTCTTCTTGTTATCTTTTGCTGTATTTTTCGACGGGCTTCGTGTCCCGAGGGACCGCGGTCTCCTCGGGTCGAGTCCTGAGACTCGATACATGGACACCAAGATGAATTCTAGAATAAAAATGTCTAAATCAAACTTTGCTACCGAAGTGTTGTTTACATAATGAAAGTTTAATCGTAAAATTATTGTGAAAGCAGCTTATAATTATTAGAAAATATACGGTTACGTAATATGTAAAACGCTAATGTTATAATTATTATAATTTGTATAAAAATGAAATTAGTGTTAACAGTCGATAATGTAAAATAATATGTTATAATGTAAACAAATGTTTTTTTAAAATCATTTTACTACTTACTGCTAGAATTGATTTAAAGTTTGAGTTAGGTATAAAAAAAGTATTATAAAATGATATACTTTTCTACGTTTTGCATATTATAGAAAGACATGAGCATAGGCCAATACCAAAATTTAATTTCACAAGTAGATTATGTCACATTATTCATATGCCTTATTTAAATTATGTTACTTAATAGGCTAGAAATGAATTTCGAATATATTCTATTATTTATAGATTATTACTAATTTCAAATTGCCAAGCAATGTATGATAATTGCCAAGCAATGTATGCTATAATAACAAATAAGGCTATACATGTACATGTATTATAGTAGAAAAGTGAAATATCTAAAGCTATTTCACTTATAAGACGAAATTGAACGTCTCTCTCTACTATATAAAGAATAATGTCCTTTTCTACAGTACAGTAATAAATGACAGTTGAACGAACAGAGGCTCAATATCTTATAAAACAGTTTCTATTACAAAAAAGTATACGAAAAAGATGCATCGTACAAAAATTTACTCCTTTTTAAGAATTATTATTTTTTTAAATAAAGATAAAATAACTGTTTACGAAATATTTTAATTGCGTGGCATTCAATATATTTTACTGACAGACTATCGCATTATATGTAAGTTCAATTTTTTAAATCAAATGAAATCATTGTTCGTTTTCAGTGATGTTAACAAGGACATGAGTCTCAAGGCCAAGGACTTGAGCGTTGATCTTTAAGGACCGCTCAAGGCCAAGGCCAAGGACAATCATCACTGCTAGTTTCTACAGGAACGAATTATTATTGAAAAATCATTTATAGATCTGTTATAACTCTCAATTACTTCTGTTTAATAAAACTACAACGGCCCATAAGCATCTCATACATTTCTCGAAAGTACAGTTTTGTACAAAAGCGAATCGATTCTTTAACACATTTCGCATGCATTGCAAGATGCATGCGCGCGGCCATATTGCATTGTTGCGGCCATCTTGCATTGTTGCGTAGAGTTCCTCAAAAGCGGGACGAAGCACGCAAATGAGATCAAAAAGTAGTTCCTTTGTCTGATGATTGTATTAGTGCGCCATACGTGCGTGGTTTATGAGAGCGGGAATTAAGTTTACGATACAGCGACTGCTGTGATTTATATCACAGATTGATATTGAGAAGTTTTATTAGAGAGTTATTAAGCTTTGCATTTAGAGCTAATGTGTCTTATATATTTACATCAAATACAACAATGTAGACTTTTTACATTGTTATATGTAGCAATTTCATTTGTTGTTTAAGGCACGTCAGCACGGAAAAGCAAGATTATATTTAGAGTCTGTAAATAAATTTCAGCATGATTAAATACAAAACAAGAAATAAATGAGAAACAATTACAATTAATAGTCAGATAATTTGATAAAAACAGAAAACAATTGTAATAACAAATAACTTGATTCAATGATTTAAGTAAATGACTTCAATGTTATAAATTAAACTTAGATTATGAATTCGTTATAACGACTAAGAAACTTCTACGACTTTTCTTGAACGTCAGCAAAACTAATCTCAACTGATGTTATTGATCATTTTTAATTGATTCCAAAATTGAAATAAAATCACACTTAATAAAATTAAATAAAACTGTTCAATTACTCTACTAATCCTATACAGCAAATAAATATACAATTCAAAATAAACAATAAATGTAAATAATCTTAATGACACTACAAGAAATCCTTCCTAAAACTTCAAAAAGCGAAAAAGCTTTAAATCATATTTCTTCTCTGCCAGCATTATCTTTGTTGAGACTTTATCTGCTTCGACATAACACACGCTTGAATGCATTCTCTAAGCAAAACTATTTATCTTCATCTTCGCTCTAAAGTCATGTGCAACATTGGATGCGATAGTACCGTGGCAGTATGATACGTTTGATACTATAGTTACTACGATATATCGTGATATTATATGATATATATGATACTAGAGTTACTACGAGATACAAAATATCAATTACGATACTTATGATATATGTGATTTTAGAGTATTAGATATATATCGTGATATTATGTGGTATATATGATATTATACGTGTACGATACTATAGTTACTACGAGATACTGTGATACTATGATACATATAGTTATTACGACATACCGTGATATTATGATACGTATGATACTACAGTTACTAAGTATACTTGATGTTATGATACGTATGATAATATAGTTATTGCGAGATACTCTGCTATTATGATAGTGATATACATAATTGTATAGTTACTACGATATGATACTATATATTTGATTTCATATTTCCTGTAATATGATATTACTATAGAAAAATACATATAGAAATTCTTGTGTTATATTAAATTTAAAATGACAAGATATCATCAGACTAGTATAATTATATGTGATATGATAGTGCTACTGTAGTTGATATGATACAGTGACACTGTGATATAACACTGTGAAATAATATTGTCACATAACTTACTGTTACTAATGATACTATAATGATACTACAACTACTGCGCTATATAATGATAATATTATAATTTACTATAATAACAGTATGGTATAATACTGTAAAATCATTATTGATACTATACTATTATCACTATGATATTATGATACTGTTTTATGCCATACTGTACAGTCACTGCACGAAATATTTCATGTTTCTGTAAAAAAATTAAATAAAATGTTTTTTCCCCTTTTGGATTACTCAAAATATAAATAGAAATACTACAAAATATTTGCATTTCCTAAAATAGTTTTTTAAAATCAAAAATGAATACATTTCCATTCGTTCAATAAATTCTTCTAAATCCTGTCGTATCCGGTCATCTTTTGTCCGGTTGCTCTGTAACCGGGTTCTTTGATAATCAACCGGACTCTTTTTATACCGGACCCGAGATTTAATCGCTCGACTCGCATCAGGATGATACGACTTGACGCGTCGCGACTAAATTTGCGATTTTTATTGTCAAAAATTCTCTCAAATTGAACCTCCTACTCCCCCCACACCCCTTATATAGATTAACTGAAGTTTTTAAGTTGATCACGAACACTAGTCATCTGATAGACGGTAAAAAGTAATTTTGTATAGACACTGGACTATTTTATGTAAATCATTTTATGTTAATCATTAACACAACGTAATAGAGTTGTGTTACTGAAAAAATTATGTTGGAAAAAGGAAGATTTTATCAAATAAAATCACTCATTTTTTTATTTTACAGGATTAATGTGTTTTATTTATTTTAAAAGTAACAATTTTTAATCATAAAGTACAATATAGACATTCTATGGCCTATATGGCATTTTTATTTTAATATTTAAGTCAATTACTAATAATAATTTTAATAATAACTTAAAATCGTGTGAAAGTAAACATATATATTAAAAGTTTTTATTAATGTATTATTGCCTGTATTGAATTGTTAATATGTATTTTTATACATCTGCTTTTTCGAATAAATAAAAATTGTACGCTTACGGGTGAAACGCTAATTATAAAAAATATTTTATAATTTTAATAATATTCGTATTATAGGGTTAGGATTTTCCCGCAGGAAATTTCCCGCAAAACACTCCCGCTTTCACCACATTCATTCCCGCAGTCCCGCATTCCAGCGTTTCACCCGTACCCTCGTACAGTTTGATTGTACGATACGTTACTCTCAATGTATCATAGATGCGGAAATTTGTCTGAAACGCCAATATTAAGTGTCCAATAATTATTAATGTAATACTTTTATTAACACTAAGCAGGATAGAAAATAATTATAGCCGGATAATGATAAAAACGCAATATGTTATGAGTTGGTAGTTCATTAATCTTATTAGAACATAATTTATATTTATAAACTTTTAATTTCAAAAATGAATTAACAAAGTAATAAACATGACTAATCTTTTGCAGAAAGGTATTTAGTATTTAAAATATGTGCGTATTTTCATAGTATTATAGATGATATCATATTATTAACAAAGCAGGTAAACAATTAATATCACAAATATACAAAAATTATAAATGTAAATGATATTAAAATGAATATTATTTATACAGGTTTATTGTAAAGTTAATGCTACAGAATTAGGTCGATCTGTGAGGAATCTATTTGATGCCACGATCGAGACGTCGAACTGTAGACCAGCGAGTTGAGAGGGAACGCAACAGACTGACCAATTGCGCTGAGCAAATATTGACAGAGAATAGTTTCGTGATGTTAATCATATCTAACGATTGATAGAATGAATCGCTTATAAATCTATTTATAGATTTTCTTTCTCTTTCTCTCGCTGTTTTTTTTATTTGTTATTTCTTTCTTTTTTTCTTTTTTCCTTTATTTGTTTGTTTATTTCTCTTTCTGTTCATTTCTTTCTTTCTCTCTCTTTTTCTTTCTTTCATTATCTCTTTTTTATTTGTTTGTCTATTTATTTCTCTATCTCTCTATATCTCTTTCACTCTTTCACTTTTTCTTTCTTTTTCTTTCGCTCTTTCTTTCAATATTTCTTGATTTATTTTGCTTGTTTCTTTTCTTTTTTATGTCTTTCTTTCCTCTAAATTAATAAGCTGCACGCTCAGCCACTCATAAACACTCGCTTTCAACTATAATGTCTTTTATAAAAAAAATTCTCTCAAACTTTTCATTTGTTTAGTTTCATCTATACTCGCTGCATCAACAGCGGCTTCTGACGTCATAATTTGATCTATTAATTTTTCTTTTACATTGACGAGTTATCAAAATAATACAAGCAAAATTAAAGTTTAAATTGTTAACTGTTTAATGATCCAATTATAATTATCAATTATAGATAACAACAGCAATATTATAGTTAATAACAATTTACTCTTGTTCAACTGTTCTCTAAAAGTTCAGTCAATAGCCTATCAGACATAACTAAGCAACGACTGATGCATATTATGTCTCAGCATCATCTTCTTCGTTTGCTGAAGGTAATGCCCCAGCAAATGATGCCGCATTGCCGACTTGGATAGCTACACCAATTAAATCTTCATATATCGATCAGTAGTTTTATTTAAACTCTTCGCATTAAAAGAGCCGTGTGACGTCATTTAAACTAGCGATTATGTCGTTAACTAAATGGTAATTATTAACCTAATTAGGCTAATTAACCCAATTAATGCATTTAATAATTACAAATAATTAACCCATATGCACTTAATCGTTAATTGGGTTCATTATTTTTATGTAATATTTATGTGAATTAAATATTTGATGTAAATAAACTAGTGATATGGGTTCAGGTAATAATTGTAGGTCTATTTCAATAAAATGATATAAAACGATTCTATTTATCTCTTTGTTGATTATAATTTCAATGTTGACCAACTTTATTTAAATGTTCGAATCAAGTTCATACACATAATTCTAATAGAGTCAGGTATTTAATTTAATTAGGCTTTAGAACAGTTAATATTAGTAATTCGGTTATCAATTGTTTACACCGCACTTATTACAAAGTATTTTTTATGCATTTTAAGCTTAAATATAAAAAATAACTTTTTCAACTAAGCTTATAACAAAAAATAGTTTAACAATTAGACTTAATAGCGTCAAGTAAACGATAGCAATTAAACTTAACTGAACCAATGACATTAAACTTAACTACGACATCGTTACAAATTAACATGTTAAATAGATTATAAAATAGATTTTAAAATAATCAAAATGATTAATCTACTTTAAATTGTATTTGTTCTACAGTATACAGATTTATTGCAATGATTAATGCAATCAATGCTGAAAAGTAAAAGTATCAAAATAGATTAAAGAACGGATCCTAGATCGATTGAAAGAGGGGGAGGGGGGGGGGGTATGACATAAGCAATATCTATAAACATTTTATTTGCAAAAATTAATTTTATCAAATCAGAATAGGAAGAAAATTCCTTTATGAATAAATAAAGCATTCATATCAAAACGAAGACGAATTAAAAAATTCGATATAAACTTTATGATATTTGTGTTTCTTGTTTTAAATAAAAAAACATCTGAAATAAATTTCAAGCAATGTTTTGGAGATAGGGGGAAGGTTCTTTTGAATATAAAGTCACAATGGTGTACATACTGATGTTGGAAATGGGAACATTTTACAATTAATGGGGAGCGGTTTCTCCAATTGTTTCGTCTTGATATTTCAAATAGCAATCAAGCCGTGAAAGCATTAGTTGTGTGAATATAAATCAACAAGTCCTTAATGATGTTAGAGTATACTGCATTGCAACTTGAAGTAGATATACTGTTCCAGTTTCACAAAATGCGACGAATTCATCGCAGAAAATTGTCGCGGATTCAAAACGTTGAATAGAAAAATTATTTGAGTTGTGTACATTTTTCTAGAAAGTGAGAAAGAATATATTTAGTGTCTCTATAGTTTGAAAAAAAGGAGATTGATAGAGACTGTAGGCCTAAAGCTTTCTAGAAATTAACAATTAAATAACTTTCAATTAAATGTCAGTTAATAATTAATATATTAACTAATAATATACGTTATCATTAGTAAGAAATTATAACAAAATGGCTAATACAATGATAATACATAATAATAAATGATAATACAACGACTTAAAATTAAACCATATTAATAGTAAATATTGTAAGATGCAATTTAAAGCGCTAAAATTTCTGACTTCCAAAAAAATACAAATGATTGGTCCATCAATACAATGAATATTTACATATACGAGACATTTTTATTTATTAACTTTTAAAACTTTTAAGCGAATTAAATATAAATAACCAATAGAGTTAACGCCATTTTTTTGACAAAAAATGGCTTGACTTTAAATGAGAAGTAGAACACACAAAATACTTTATCATCTGAACTGTCCGTTGAAGATCAACTACTTATAAATTGAAAACTAACAAAATTTTGTACCACGCGAGTAGAAAGAGAAATAGACAGATAATTTTAGAATTATCTGTCATAAGATTGTCAATTTTATAACAGAAAAAGTTGTACTTATGCAAGTAGTACTTTTAGAATTACTACTTGCAAAAAATCATAAAAAAGGTTGTTCTCAAACCGCAGAAATGTATACAATAACAATATAAAGAAATATTCGTCATAATTGTAAATTACATTGAAAAAGCAAGAAAAATTGAAACACTATAAGAAATAAATGATTAAAAATACATACAGATTCACGCTTAGAACACAACGCATAGTATTAACAAGACTTACCGAGCTGTTGTGTTGCGCCCATTTTGACGCTATTGCCAAATCCATAGGGTAAAATAATGCAAGATATTATTCCTATATTGAGCAGCATTTTATTGCCACACAGTTGAGTCGCCATGCTGCAAGATCGAGGAATAAGAATGCGTCTGTTGATTCTGACAGAGAAATGCACTCAGCAATGTTGATGATGACTTGAGTGTAATATAAAGTCAGATGCTACACCTGCTTTGTCGTTTCATAGAATAATTATAATAAGAATTATAATTATTCTATGCAAGACTAGATATCTACAGATTTATTATGATATAACTAAATATCATTAATAAATCTATTATAATTATATATTTCTCGATTTATTAATTAGAGATTCAAATACGAGCTCATTTCAAATTGATATTTTAGGACTTTGCAGTGTGTTGTCTATTTAGTTAAGTTATATATTTAACAGTTTAATGCTTTAAATGAAAAGTTTACTAATTCAATAGTTTAAAAACAATAAATTATATGATATATTCTGATGTTTTAAAAGTAGATTCTGATCCCGGGCATGTCTATCTAGTTTTGACTGTTTAATTCTGTATAAAGGGATCCGAATCCCCTCTAGAATTTTTCAAGAAATGACACGTAATGAATTTAATTTTCTGTGCACTACTGAAAAAATTCTGTCGATCTCTTCGATTTTGAGAGAAACTCGCTGAAATATATTTTATAAAATATGTTGTCGACGATACTCTTATGATGATGCACGGCGTACAAAAGCTAATTCATATTTAATTGTTTATCCGGATAATCGCATTTGTTAAATCAGAAATGTACTTTTATTCTATCTAACTCTCTGCTATTACTACATTCATAGGTTTTTTTTTAAATTAATCCTTCGCTAATTATCTCAAATAAAAAAATATTCGCTTGATTTATATTCAACTCGTTTTATAAAACATTCACTGAAGTAGAATCTGTCGCTACTAGATGCTGCTGGTTGTCTTCACAGCTTAAATAGACCGTTCAGTCAATAGCTGATTAGTGTATAACTGAAAGAGAGTGAATTATGAGCGTACCTTTTTAGTTGTGAACTGTTTTGTAATATAAAGCAAATGAATTTATATTAATCTAACCATAAGCTACTGCAGCCATAACCATATCCAACAGCAGCGATATAATAGAGCATCATTTAAAAATACAAAATATTTAAATATAAATGTTTAAACTGATACCTCATTTTAATACATAAATAATTACAATGAAAATTATCAATGTATACCAACAATCAAATAATTATGTAGCGTATAATATAATACATTTAATACATTGCTTAGATAAATTGAAAAAGCTTCAGTTAGTGAAACAAATAAATTTTCTAAAAGCATATGTTATGCATATGTATGTTAGTAACTTACCATTAAAGTAACCCGTCAAAAGCCAAGACAAATCAGTCCTTACTATAACTATTAGGATAAAATTGGGATAATGGTTTGGGTTAGGATTCAAAGTTAGAGTTTGGCTTAAGCTTAGGGTTATTAAATGAATTGACGGGCCGATTTGTCGTGTTATATTGTATTCCGGGCCTTTTTATCCTGTAAATGTTTTCAGGGATGTTGGTTAATGTATTCGGGGCCGATTTATCGGGTTAATGTGTTCGGGCCGTTTTATCGTGTTAATGTATTTGGGGCCGTTTTGTCGGGGTAGCGATCACTACGAATCTGAACTATAACAAAATTGCAAATTCCTAACTCGACAATAAGCTTAATAAAGTTTTAGCTTGCCGGAAAAAGCTGACATTTAATTTGAGAAAAAAGGAGATCGAGGAACTTGCCGGAGGTCTCTGGAAACCATTTCCGGTCCGGAAGACGGCCAAAGTGACCGGGTGTGATATGGTCCGATACCTTTTTGTTCAAAAGCACTTAGTGCTGAGATCTCAATCGATGAACAGAAACAGCGCTTGGTCGTTAAAGTGAAACTTTTTAACAATTCGAAATTCTGTCTGTCTGCTTTTTATTGGTAAAATTGTTATCACTGAAAAATTAAAATGAAAACAGTAGTAGGTTTACAAAGTCTTTAGTAAAATATCTAAAATGCTTACAAAGTCTGGAAAAATCGATAATTTTTGTAATTTTGTTGGTTAATGTTGATGACGACCTAACCCCCTTAACCCATCTACCCCCCCCCCTTTCCAATTCTACTATTTATTAATCTAAAACAGAACGAATAGCAAATAAAAATTTCAGTATTTCAATACACAAAGTATACAATGACAATATGCATTATACTGCTATATACAAACAGTAAAAAAGATATTATTCTTAATATTTAATCGCTATTAGATAAAAAGCAATATAAATAAAATGAAAGAATTCAGTCGAGTTTAATCAATAACACAAATTACTAAACTTAAATGTAAACCTATATTATTTTTAAATTGTATTAATCTTGTGTATTGTATCAAAATGGCTAAAAGGTTAGAGTTAAATACTTGGAACTAGTAGATCCAGGATTAGAGTCATATAAATTTAAAATGTAAACTTAAAACATCATAGTATGATACGATACTCTTGATGCTTTCTGATAAAGTGACTAAAGAGTTCAACTTGTAACCAAACGGTTCACGATTCGAGTCGCATTCTCATGTTATAGTCTACTTATTTGCTACGTCTTGCTACACCCTTTAACAGGATAAGTACATATTTGATGTCAATCGCAAATCATAATCTAGATATATCATTAAAATCGTAACCCGTCAAAATGGTCCCAACAAATCAACCCCGACTGTTAATTTTTAGGGTTAGAATTGGAGTTAGGTTAAGAGCTAGCGTTGGGGTTAGAGTAGGATAAGTTATAGGGTTAGGGTTAAGATTAGGTTTATAATTGATGGGGTCGTTTTGTCCAGATATCAACACAAATACATAGAGTATCATATCAATACTAGATCTAAAATCATAAAGAAACAGCTAAAACACACTGAAACACAAAGTACCAACAGCGAATACATAAACGAATAATACAGATACAATACTACGAACTTTGAAGCTATGCGTATAATGTATTAATCTCCACAATGGAAAATAGTTCAATAAATATTAAATAAGAATTAATAAAACTAAAAGAAATAAATTAAAGTATACAGCGTTTAAAACAACATCATCAAAATAATAACATTTGTAAATTTTGATTTAAAAAAAGTAAAAATAGCTCGGTTAAAATTTCATGATATGTTTAGTAAATACGAGGAAAGGGGGATTGAAAATGGGAGAGGAGGGGGGAGATGGTAAATCCCGGGAGAGTATTTCGTGAGATTTGAGTTTTATAAGAAACAAAAAATTTGCATAATTTCGTAACGAAAAGCTTTTGAATAAAGTAAATCTTTTTAAAGATTACTATTAAAAATGATTTACTGAGGAATTATACGAAAACTAATTATAATAAAACTAAACGAAAAAAGATTACAAAATATAAACGATGAAAAAGGACTATAATATAAGTTGATAATAATAAATAATGCGTACGGATAAAATATTAAATTGGTATCCCGACAAATCGGCCCCGAATACATTAACCCGACAAACAACCAATTCACTTCATAACCCTAGCTGACTCTAAATTTAACCGTAGTACTAATCCTAACGTTCAATCCTAACCCTAACACAAATTCAAACCCCAACCCTAAGAATTAATAGTCGGGCCAATTTGTCCGGGCCGTTTTGACTGGTCAATGATAATTAAAACAATGTGCTTTGTGAATGTAAACTCGACGTTATAAAAGCACATAAAAATAACTAATAATAAAACACATGATAAACTACTGTCTCTATATACAATACTGTAAGTACATAGTATGATGCAGTCTTTTAACACACACAAGCAAAGTGGTTAGTATTTCGGACAAGAAACCAAAAGACTACGGGTTTGAATCCTGCGTATAATATTTCGCTGTATGGCTGCACCCTTTAGTAAGACGTTTAAAACAGTTGATTTCTATTTTATAATAATAGCATATAACAATACAATTGCATTGACATAATATATATTAATATAATAGTATTAATGTAACATATATTAATATAATATATTAATATAATAGTACATAAATTTAATATACTAGTAAAATGATAATTATTTAAAATCTATCAATTTAAACATGACTTAAAATCAGAGCTTAAATTTTATGAAACTAATTACATCACATAATTAGTTTCATAAAATTTAGTTTTTTGTCTGCATTTAGAACCTAGCAAACTAAGACGCTTATTATTAAATTACAAATGAATGTTAAAAAATGTCGTAAAATTCGAGTTAGTTAACGTATATCATGATCATACAAAAATCATTCTTCATTAAACATTACAAGTTTCTGTTGTCAGTCAGTATTCGTTCATTCGCTGATCAATGTCACATCAGCACAAGAACGCTATTTAGAGATATTATAAACTATGTGTGTAGATATCGAGTGATGAGTGAACGCTTCACTCTTAACACAGCAGCGCAGTAAATAATTTTTATTTGGGAATGACAAGGGGGCAAGCGCCAAGTATAAAACTTAAATGATTTTATTCACACAAGGAATGTACTTGTATTTATAATTGTAAGTATTATTATTGAATAATAATACTTATTATTATAATTATAGTTATTATTATTATTATAATTATATTTTAAATTAACTCATCACTGCAGTGCAAATAGTGAGTAACGAATAAATTCCAAACTTAATACAAACGACAAAATGTAACCAACAGAAATCAGATCTAAAACTGTGATAAAAATAAACGGCAAAAATTGGCAGCAAATTAAAGAAATAGAGTATTATACTGGAGAAGCACAAACACTGTAGATATAAATTTACAAACGCATAATATTAAATCCATTTCAAATCTATTTTAATTACCAAAATACTTAATCTTATATAACTTGTATAGTTTTTCGCTGATCTAACTAAAATTTAGTATACACATACAGACATATATTTTACATATTTGTATAAAAATTGATGCAAATACTCAAAGTAATTTGAAAGTTATGTCTATTTAAAGTTTATTTATTTACCAAAGAAAATAGAAATTTCTCTAAAAATACAGCAAAAAGTTGATCATCATTAGAAAAGATAATATTCTGAAAGGCCCAACTTTGAAATGTTATAACTTTTGAATGGTACCCTGACAAAATGATCCCGAATAAAATAAAATACATTAACCCAATAAAAGGGCCCCATCAATTCATTTAATAACCCTAACACTAATCAACCCTAAACTTTTAACTCTAACTCTAGCACTAACCCTAACTCTTATCCTAACAATAACCCGTATCTTAACCCTAACTCTAACCTTAAAATAAACAATCGGGGTCGATTTGTTGGGGTAGTTTTGACATTCTATTGAAACATTTAATGCAGTATTTGAGTAAGTATTATGTAAAAAATCTTTCAAAACAAGTTTGCAAAAAATTCAGTTATTTCAAGACAAATTGGAGAAGTTAATTAAAAACTAAGTGGATAAGAAAATTATAGACCAATGTAGAATCAAATGTAAAGTAAATGTAGAATAAAATATCCTGGTGCTCCATTTTATCATAGAAAAAGAATATATTATTATATACTGTCCGTCATAAATTGCTAATAAATTATAAAATACAATATATACATCTATTTGACTAAACTGTTCACAGTCTGCAAGATCTTAAAATGTTCAAATCATCGATTAATTCATTGATTTTAAGCTTAACTACTAAATCATTACATTAATCGATCAGTTATTACATATAACAATAAATTAATTGTTTAATTAATCAATTAATTAGTCAATTCAATTAAATAAATTGACATGAAACGAATAGTCAGTTAATGACTCAACAAGATTATCAATTATTGAAACAATGCAAAGTTCATGACTGAATAAGTCAATCATTTCAATCAATTATTCTTTAATCCACTAATTCATCAAGAAAATAAAATAATCAATCATTTTATACATGAATGAATGAATCAATAAATCAATTAATCATAATTAATCAATCAATCCAGAGATCATTTGTACTTAGATGAGAATCATTCATCAATAAATGAAACCATTTATTCACCGATCAATCATGTAATAATGCATCCTTCCATACATATATACATCTATCCATCCATCCATCAATTCATTGATACATCCATCCATCATCAATCCATACATCAATCCATCTATCTATACATCTATCCATACATCCATCCATACATACATCCATCCATCCATCGATGCATCCATCCACCAACACACTAATAAATCCATCCATCCATCCATTTATTCATAAATACTTTCACTGACTACCTCTAACTCACCCAGTACCTACCACCATACCACTCACACACACTGCCACACATTGCTTCATATTACCATCCACTCTCTCTCTCACCCCCTCCCCTTCCATCACTTATCACTAATCACTCCATCAGCCCCTCCACCCAATGTCACCCCCAACGGGGGTGTATTTAGCTCCCTCTCACTTCCTCCCCCCCTCTCCTTCTCTCCCCCCCTCTCTTTTCCTCCCCCCCTCCCGTTCTCTCCCCCCCTCTCCTTTGCCTGATTCATTGCAGCCATGTTGACCTCTATTGGCTGCTGACCAGTTAATGAAAAGATTGCCTGGTTGACCGCTGCCATCTCAACCGACCAGTGAAGGGTTCCGTCGTCCGGTTCACACGCGTTGACCGATTGTAAAATTACTTCCCCCCCCGGGTCATTCTGTAGGGAAAAAATAAGAAAATAAGGGAATTTTTTTATAGAATTTAATAAAAAAAGTTAAAGAATTAATTTAATAAAAAAATTTAAAAATAAATTTAACATTTCGCTTTGAGTCGTCAAATTTTAAATTATCAAATAATGAAAGAAAATAGAATTAATAAAAAAGATTCTTTATATCAATAACAAAAATCAATAAATAAAATCAACAAACAAACAACTCACCTCAATCTTAACCCTCAACCTCCCTACCCCTACCCCTTCCCCCCTCCCTCCCCCCGCCTCCTCCCCCCTATTAACCCCCTCGCTGTCTGACTGATACCCATCCCTCGACGACCCCCCCTCGTCCCCCACCCCTCCCCCAGG
>JAQIXG010003060.1:0-15877 GCA_034700105.1 Oconnorella tubifera
CGGCCCCTAACCTGATAGCGTTAGTGTATACATGGGCTATGGTAGATACCAAGTTTGCATAATATGCATATCCACAATAGTGATGCTAATCGATTAAAACTAGGCTACATGTTTATATTAATGTATACGTTAATAATTTAGAATCTATTTTCGGATTTTCGTTCTCGTGTCACCATCGTTATTCGGAAATAACTATTGGTGATATCTCACAAATTGCAGATTATTATTCTAAACCCCTGAAAGCGACCAGACTTTGTAATATTCCGCGTTACACTAATTGGAAGCGCTCTGAAAGAGACTAGATTTTGAAATATTAAATGTAAAATTTGATAAAGAATGAATAATTCTGAAAGCTCGCTGGTATTGTAATGCGGAAAATTAATCGGGTTAAAATAATTTTATATAAATAACTTGTTTTGCAATAATTCTATTATAAAACGTTAGTGTGAAGATGTTTAGGGGTTTTAACATGGGAAATAAGAAAAAGAAGGTTGGTAATATTATAATAGGTAAACCCAGTAGACCTATAGGTATACAGTAGGCCCTAGGCCTAACTATATCCCGCGACTAAGCCCTGAACTAATATTAATATTTTTTGCCCGGTATATTTATTACATCTCGCCCCGTAGCTATAGTTCATGCCAATCGTGATATAAAAAACGTAACATTTGTGTCGTGTTGTAGGCCAATTTAGTTATGAAATATTATTGTAGCTATATGCTATATAATAAAACGTTTATAAATACCATATGGATATAGAGCTGACTAATTCAAATATAAATTTACTATAGGGGTAGGCTTACACTACCACTATATAAAAGATAACATTGTTGTTATATTTTATAAACTCATATTAATCCAGGTATCAAATACATGAGACAATAATATAAGAGGCCTATGTATTTCGTATTGAATTTTGAATCTATAGAAACTTAAATAATCAAAAGAGGCGTGTATTCGATTAAAAAATTAAAGTAAGGGAGCTAGCAGTTAAAGGAGTGTGGGGAAATGGAGCTCCCCTTAGCTCAGATATGTCTTTTTCTGGGGGATAGAGGGGCACCATCACCAAAACAAACTGAAATGATGTCTTGATTTAATTCCGCTTCCCTTTACGCTAGTCGTCTAAAAAACTTGCTTCGTTTTTGCAATGTTCAGTCAGACATAGAGTGATTCGCAAGATGACATTAGCTAATGAAATTTTCATGCCAAGCTTCGATTTACAATATTTAAGTAGGCTTAAAAGTAGTAGGTCTATAATTTCGGTTTAGCGAATACCAAAGTCAATCAATCAGTGAATAACTCAATGATTCAATCAGACAATCAATCAGCCAGTCAATTGATCAATAAATAAATCAATCAATCGATCAAGTACACATTCTTTAAGTTAAGGTATTTCGATATTTAGGAAGGTGTCACAGTAACTTAACTAAGTTTATATATAATTTCAATTGAGTTAACATTATTATTTTATTTACATTTTCATCAGATTTAATAATTATATTTTACACTAAAAATATCTTAGAACTTTCTTAGTAATATACACTCAACATGCAACAAGACTTAGTATTGAATGTCCTCAAAGGCATTGAATGTCTTTATGACCTATAGGTTTAAATCGCTTTAATCTGAACAAAAACTTTACAGGGTCTAAAAATCATACAATATGCCTATAAAATGGATATAATAGTCATAACTACTGCTATAATAATTGGCATATCAGTATGGTACATGTATTATAACACACAGTAAAGAATTGGGAATAACAGATCATTCACAGCTCGTCACAGTCAGTACCTATGAATAGTTACATTTGAAGTAGATATATATTTTCGGAAATAGGTACACAGTAGTTCTATAAGCTTACTATAGCTTTGACCTACTACAGTATATTTAATATATTAAATTATTAATCGACAGAATATGCTATGTGGATTAAGCATATTATTGTAAGTTTCCTGAATAAGTTAGATGTCGTTTCAGATAACGCTGATTCGTATTTTAGTATATTCTAATGGCATATTCTCTACAGTATACAGTGATAATTTTAGGCTAATTCTAATCCAATACATTCAAGTATATACTTTGATTTTTGAACTTTTTCGCTCTTTTCAGAATAATCTTCCACTTATTGAGAAATAACAGTTAATTAAAGTATTGTTTTTAAATGGCAACATTTTTACAGTAAAAATATTAATTACATCCAATTCACAAATTATACTTGATTGTCGGACAGTAATTTTCGCGTTGAAATGACTCTACATGCACGTCACAACGCCGGTGTCATAAACGAACTGTCAGATATGTCAAACAGTCGTCATGCCAGCGGTATGACAGAACTATCCCAACTGACAATGAGCACCCGACATCCGAGCGTCAGAACCCAGGTGTCTGACATGAGTCGCTTCACGGACATGACAGCGATGAACACCGATGAGACTCATCTTCTCAATGGTCATCATCACACACACAGGTCCCATGGTAAGAAGCTGGAACGACTCATCAATAAAAACGGCAGCTCCAATATTCGGCATGAAGGAATAATCAGACGCTGTCGTCAGCTTCTAGCGGACATCATGACGACCCTTGTTGAGCTTCCATTCTACATCCATTCGCTCTTATTCATCATGACCTTCTTCGTCAGCTGGTTGGTTTTCGCCAGTGTCTGGTTTACTATACCAGTTGGTTATGGAGACACTGCGTATGAGATCGACTCAGATCGTAAGATGTGTATTCAACGTGTCAATGACTTCACAACTGCTCTGCTCTTCTCCATTGAAACTCAATCAACGATTGGATACGGTAGTCGTGTTATTGAACCAGAGTGTCCGGTTACTTTATTCGTTCTTATGATTCAACTTATGGTCGGGATGTTTCTGGAAAGTTTTGCAGTGGGATTAATCTACTCCAAGCTGTCAAGAACTCCTGGACGTATGAGGGCGATCAGGTTCAGTTACAACGCGGTCATATGCCAGAGGAATGGAAACTATTGTCTAGCGTTTCGAGTCTGGAACATGCGAAGCTCGCAAATCCTTAATCCAGTCATGAAGGCTGTAATGGTGATGTACCGCAAACATGGAAGAAATTCTATTATCATCGGCGATAGACGACTGGGGATTAAACTCGAAACGGAATCTGGAAATAAAGGAAAATGCTTTATGTTTCCGTGGCCCTCCACTATCATTCATCTCATTGATTCATCGAGTCCACTCTGGGAGATGACGGCGGCTGATATCGAGCTTTCAAAGTTTGAAATTATCGTTACCTTGGAAGGAACAATCGAATCGACCGGAAACCTATCGAGATTCGTAACGTCGTATCTTTCATCAGAGATAAAGTGGGGACATCAGTTAGCGAAACTGTCCGCAGTGCAGGTTAATAAAAAGACAAAGTTAAGGGTTAATTGTGCAAGATTCGATGACACTGTCCCGATGTTGTATACTCCACAGTGTAGTGCTAAGACCTGGCAGGAAGCGAGCTAGTAACTTATTAGAATCAGCTTCTTGACAAACTTCTGCATTTATAATCTCATTCATAAAGAATGTGTGCATTTTTATACAGGATGTTTTTTATATACACGTATATGATCAGAAATACATATCTAATTATTGCACTATGTACATAAAGTAAAGACAAACAAATATGAAATCCAAATGATTCGAAATTGATCGCAAGTTTTGTAATTGAATTGAAGAATTGTAATTGTAAGTATACTTGTAAATACGTGATATCGCACATGCCTGTACTGCATTATATACTGTTCCTTGGATAAGTACCTTGAATAAAAAAAATGGAATTTTAATGGAATTTTCCTGTACTCCGTTCTATTATGTGTTACGTAGGGGCAATTGTAAATTGTTGATGAACGCCTACATTATTGATGATTTTTCTAATTTTTCTATATTTCTAATTTTTAATGGGTGGTTTGTACTTCTGTAAATATAAAATACATATTTAAGTTAATTTTACATGAGCTTCTTTTGTTATATGGGGTAACTCTTATATTTTTATGTAAATATTATTTTAGTCTATTAATATAAAATCGTGGCATTAATTGGCCATATCTCCCCATATGGCTATGTCAATGTGCTAAATTCAATTTTATTAGACTAAATGATAACCTACTTTAAATTTAAAATATGCTTGATTCTGTAAGCTACTATAATTTCTATATTTTGTACATATTTGATTTACAATATGCTTACTTAACCTAAATTTAGGTATATTAACTTTAACTGAAGCCTGCTTTTTTTTATTGCTAAATTCAATGTTTCATACTATATTTTGTGATACTATAGGCTATATACTGAATATACGTGCAATATATTGTTTATAGCGTGCGAACCGGTTATGAAAATTTTAATAGGACCAATGTGAGTGTTTTGAAATTTAACATTTTCGATGCCTACAACATTTATCAGGTTGTTCATTGTTAATCGAATCCATTTCTATAGGTTTCATATTGCGGAAATTCAATAGAGGAATTGTAGTGGTAATCATTAGAGTACACAATGTGACGATTTGTATGCTTATTATGTTTGTGTACAAATCTTGTTTACAGTTTCCTCGTGGAATTTTTAGGTATTTGTCAAATTCATTTATTTGGTAATTCATTTATGTGCAGTAAAACATTTATTTGCAGTATAATTTTAATTTGTACATTGTCATATTATTAAAATAATAATTATTACTCGTTATACTACACCACGGCTGGCGAACCTATGGCACGCGTGCCCAAAGTGGCACGCGATTTTGACGATTTTGCATGGCACGCCATACTCTTATGATGAAAAAAATTGTGATAATATTAGTAGTATGAAATCATTGAAATTGCTTTTTGGCACTTTAGCAGGATTATTTTGTGAGCATTTTTTACACACAGTTGTTTAGAATCAATTTGAGATGTGAGAATATATACTCTATTTTTTTCATTTTAGCGAAAGAATAATAGAAAATAATTTATAAATTCAATCATATTTGTAATGTAAACAAGTAGCAGTGGCGATTTTGTCATCTAGTTACTCGTGCGAATCGTTGTTTTCAACGATGAATTTCATAAAATCGGACATCAGAAACAGTTTAACTGATGACTTGAGTGCAGCTTGTGTAGCTTTGAAGAATACAAAATATTCTCCAGATATAATCTTGAAAATATTTTATCATCTTTTATTATCTGCCATACAACAATAAAAGTCACATTAATTTTACTAAGACTGTTAATTTAATTAATTTTACTTATAAACTGTTGCACGACTCTGATTTGAGATCATGAGCGCCGTGCAACCGGCTTTGAGCCTAAGCACCAAAGCACATTATATATGTTCTTATAGTAAAATTATAGTGAACGTAGTTTTAATAAAGTTTTAGTTACAACTATTCTATTTGATCAAATTAAATGTATTATATACACTCTGCACATAAAAAATCAGTTAAAATAGGAAAAAAAATTGGCACGCGAGAACGTTGTTGTTCTTCGTTGTTGTTGTTGATCTGAAAAAGGTTCGCCAGCCCTGTACACACTCCAGTTACTTTCCTCACATATTTCAAAGTAGATTGATGTTTTATACAATATTAATTATATGCTATTCATTTTAGAAAACGGTACATGCCGGTTACTGACTCTTATAATTATTAATTATTGTAAATTATAGGCCTATGCAAAAATGCGTCTGTTAATTTATGATAGTTGTTGTCCTTTTGTATTATCCGACATTAAAATTGATTATTTGTATGTTCTATAATAGGCTTAATAAAAAACTGAAATTATTTGTCCTATTTATTTTAATTATGCTCTAACAACGTAGTTTAACAGCTTGAGAATATTTGGAACAAACTATAAAATTATACAATTTAGAATGTTCAACTCTTTTTGATTCGCATATCAGGAACGTTGTAAATTATGATATTTGGCGTCCGACTCAAGATCGGAAGGTTTCGTGTTTAAATCACATCGATATCATTTTTTAATCATTGATTTAGCTAATTCTAAGTTTAAAAGGACTTGAAACCGTCCTTGGACGGATTTTAAACCTTTAGTAATAACTTTCATATATGATTGACAATATTTAAACTTTTTAAAGATTAGTATTAACAGGTTTCATTCAAATTTCACAAAACTAAAGCTAGTAAGAACCGGATTATTTTCCTTTATATATAAGAGATAATGATGTCAAAACGGTACACTTTATATTGCGCAGTTATAAGCCTTTTATACAGTATAAGTCCATATACAGCATCAATCAAAATTTGTGACATTTTAATGCGACAAAAAGCAACACTGGGTATATTATTAGTGTTATTATCATCCACTGAAGAGTGAAGTTTAGTTGTATTGCAAAAATTTGAGAGTATGCCTGGTCTGCATAGTTTGTATACTGTGTAAATGTCCCCATTATTTAATTTTTAACAATGCGATAGCATTACTGCAATACATATATTATATCAGAAAAAAAACCTGTAGTAAGTGAACTCATAAAATGAGAATAAAATCAGCATAATGCGAGGTTTAAGTGCCGCAGAGTAATATAATATCTCTTATTTCATAATAAGTGATAATATCTCTTATTTAAGATCATGCAATAACTTAGGAGATATGGGCGCGTTAATTTAGAATCACTATTGACGAACTCATCCGTGAAGGTTTTCTATTTATATATTTACAACATAATTTATATTCTCAATGAGATACTTATAGAATCCATATATCTAATTATTAAGTAAATCCATATTTTCAAGGGGGGGGGGAATGATTTTTATGTGTAATAATCTTTAAAGTCGTCATAAATTGTAGAGACAGTTATTTGTAAATGTGCAAGAACAAACATCTGACTACATATTTTCAACTGTACTTAATTGTTTCTTGCAGTAAGTTAGGCTACGCTTAATTAATAAAACCTGGTGGAAAGTAACCAGTGCATGACATGCATGTAGTCTCGCTAAAAGATAAAATATATAGCCACTGATTAATCTTGTTGATATTTCAGTGCAACTTTCACAAGAATTTTGGTGTAAGAATTTGTTTTGCTACTAAGTGTACAATAATATATTTTAAATGAATTCTAAATTGTAAGACTATTACTATAATAGACGTCGCTATTATTGACAGCATGCCGTTAATAGCTATAAAAAATAACGAATAGCACTTACACAAACTATTATTATGATTCAATTGAGTAATTTTAATCATGAAGCAAGGCAAATTCAGGCGGGACCTTCGCTCATTTGCCTCTTTCCTAGCTCTATATGGAGACAAAATGGAACAGAAACATCATACAGTCATTGGAATAAATCAACAAAAAAACATAGGGTGGGGTACACATTTCAAATTTAGGAAATTCTAAAAGTCTAAAATGGGACGCATTTGTATCCGAATATTCTTGTTCCTTAGCCATGGTCGGTGGCCATGGCACAAGGATTAGATATACAGATGTACCCCTACTACTAAATAATTCTTTACAGGAAAAATATTGAAGTAGCCTAAATTAACTTCTTTCAAAACAAATATTAAAAGTGAATTTTAACAACTTCTTATTTTACGAAGTTTAGTGAAGCCTAAAAATGTAGTTAATTGCTAAATTTGAATGTAGCCTACAGTTTATATGGGTGTTTGTGTTGCTTTGTTTCACTTACATTAAAACCAAAAAGGTCAATTTCGTTGCACAAAAGTCTTCGAACAGTTCAATATCTGTGTACAATCGGCAGCGAAATTTAGCAGACACTTTATCCAATGATATTTTCTCAGAAAATGAACAATTCCAATGAGTACTAAGCAAATGAATTAGTTAATTATCTTCTTTATATGTAAAATTACATAATTGAAACCACGCAATCCGAGATAATTTAACTTTAAATTTAAGCCAAGATTAAACCCTGCATGTCTTCTAAATCAAAATTAGTTTCTTCAGTCTAAAATTAAAGGGCTTATGATAAATTTATATTAATTTTTAAATAAAATTAATTTAAAGGATTTATTTGATAAAATGTCCCGCCTCCTTGTACCGACGAGGGCCCTTCTAAGACACGCCCTCTTTCAGTACAAGGCCCCACAGAGGACCCTCACCAAGCTCCACGATGACGATCTTAATTTGGAATTTTTAGAGGGCGACAAAAAAGGTTTTTAGCATGATATTACGAATTAAATCAATTAATATTGTTATTAATTATAATTTTGTTATTAGTAAAATGAAATTATAATGTTGTTGTAATATTTTATTATTTGATAATTTATTGTATACTTACTTTACAGGTTTATTAAGTAATTTTAAATCATAATCCAATGTATGATTTCTGTTTTCAATTGGTATTGTATTGTTATCAATGCAAGTTATTGCCGTTGTATGTTTAATTATTTCTATCGGTTTAATTATTTCTATCGTATTTTGTATTTTAGCCCAAAATTCACAGAAAACTAAACATTACTATACATTGCTTTAAATGGCAGCAATCAAATAACCCAATGTTGGATATTATTGCGGCGCACTGAATTCTAACACTTATCCTTATTTTCTAATAATTGTATCATTTATTTATATTTTATGCAGCTTATATGTATTTATTTGAATTCATTGTGTTATGATTCCAGGCATTGCTGTTATTACTCTGACTAGACCTAAAGCAAAGAATTCTATGGGGAAAAATCTAATGTTACAGGTTCTTTTTGAAATATTAATTTTTATATTTAGCCTGTAATTTAAAAGTCTTAAATTTAGACTTTTAAATTAAGTATCTGTTATTTAATCTGTTATTTATACAATTATATTATTCTAGATATATCCCATCTTTCTGATTTTCTCTCAGTCAGTATATACACTTTATTATACCGTGTGTTTTATATTTATACTCGTGACATTATATTGGTTAATCTTGTATCTTTTTTTTCTGTAATTGAAATGTTAACGCTTTTTGTTGATGATTCTTGTAGTTGAGAAACGTTATAGATTTACTGAAATTTGAAAAAAGTATTTCTGTCTTAATACTGAGAAGTAATGTTCCCGGTATATTTTGTGCAGGTAGATAAATGATTAAATACTTCTTTACGCACATAAACGGCTTTTATTTATATACTTAATTTAATATCTGGATTTTCTTGTAATGTTTCTCGTGTTTTATCATTGAGGCATCGTAATATGCAGTGATTTTAATGCTTAAGTTAAATTATTGTAAAGTTAATAAGGTATAGAACTAAAATAGATCCTAAATGTAACTGCTGCTAACTAGGAATTATTTTATAAAAGTCATTATTTCACGAGTCATTATTTCATAAGAGACAGTATTTCATAAGAATCATTATTTCATAAAAGTCATTATATCATAAAAGTCATTGTTTTAAACTTATTAAATAAAATCTAAAAAGAATTTCTACCAACTATGCATTATTCTATCAGGGGCTGATTTGAAGGAAAGACTAACGATGCCCGTATCAGAAGTAGGAGCGTTTGTTGGGGGGGCGCGTCAGATTGTTAATGATCTTTGCGATCTCCCTGTTGCTACAATTGCCGCGCTAGACGGTGCCGCACTGGGCGGGGGACTGGAAATAGCGCTCAGTTGTGACCTCAGGGTTGCAGGTTTGATTCTTGACAAACTCTTTAGTTTTTATCCGGTTTTGTTATAGCTCTTTTTTTAACTCTTTTGTAATTATGAGGCTTGGTTTAACTACTTGACGAACTATTTAGTGTTGTGTTATTGTGAAAACAGACAGTGAAAATATTTAATTGTTGAAAGAAGGATAAACGTCATTGAAGTTATCTGATAGTTAATTATTCTGTTTTAATTTTTTTAAATTTTTTTTGTTATCGTTATTATTTTCATTGTATGAAATTTTTAATCCGGTATTTACGTTATAGCTAGCACAGCAAAGATGGGATTGGTTGAAACTAGATTGGCTATTATTCCCGGGGCTGGTTGGTTGCATTTTATTCTTGTGTCACATACAAACAACTAGATTGAATAGCTTGATTGAGTATAGTTACTCTGATAGTTGGTATTATGCAGTGCTTAGAGTACAATACAAATATATACATATGGTTTGTATGCATTGGTTTGACTAGGGTAAAGTATACTCTAAATGCAACAGATTTGTTTGAATAGTTAATTTATGGTTTATTTTAACCATTAATAAATCAGCAATAAAATTGATTTTTCATTATT
Source organism: Oconnorella tubifera (assembly GCA_034700105.1). Taxonomy (NCBI): domain Eukaryota; kingdom Metazoa; phylum Annelida; class Clitellata; order Enchytraeida; family Enchytraeidae; genus Oconnorella; species Oconnorella tubifera. Next base: position 10,144 of record JAQIXG010003060.1, read on the forward strand.
GATAGGTATAATTATTTCATTTTTGTACTAATTCTATGACCCAGGGGGCACCCAGCGCTTGCCCCGTATTGTGGGGCCGTCTATCGCTAAAGACCTCATATTTACCGCGCGCGTGATTGATGGCAAAGAGGCGCATACACTCGGTGTTGTTAATTACGTCGTTGATCAGAATGACGCGGGAGACAGCGCGTTTAATAAATCAATTGAGTTAGCGACACAGATCAGTCAAAACGTAACGTTTATTTTAATTACTTATTTAAGTAATTTTATGAGTTTAAGATTTAAATCATGGTTTAATAAACATTTATTTACTTTTAATATAAACTGGATTGTTTGGAATATTCGTTTATATTACACATTAAATTAAATTTTAATTTGTGTTAAATGTGTTGTAGGGACCAGTGGCTATCCGCATGGCTAAGCAAGCCATCAATCGCGGCTCTGAGGTATGCTCATATATATCATTCTTTGATCATATAATTGTCTTATATCTAGTTTAGAATGCTGGTAATTTTGTTATCTATAATTTGGCATATTGTGTATAAGAGATTTTCAAATAATATAGTCATTTTCGACTGTCAAGTTAAAATAACATGGTCAAATTGTAGTTAACTGAGACAGCAACTAGTTTCAATGTTACGAGTTAGAGAGCAGTCCTTTAGTGTAGATGATTTCACTCTTTGATACTTTGCTGTAATTCATTTACAAAAAATTCATACTCAATCTTCAGAATGATCTAGAATTTATCACACTGATTTCTGCAATTGGTAACTAATTGCTAGTGTTATTTAACAATCTACTTCAAGCCAGTTTGAACATTTCAATCCAAATCCAGTTCAATCCAGTTCAAACCAGTTAAATCCACTTCAAACCAGTTTAATCCAGTTCAAACTAGTTCAATCCAGTTTGACTCATTTCTTACAACGACTCAAATAGCTTTCTTTTTGATTGCAAGTTTTAGACTCGTTAACTAATACCTTTATTTACGAGTGGGTTTTTACTTAAATAAACAATAAATCAGAAAGATAATTTTTGATTAAATAATAGGAGAAATCAGCGATTGTAATGCAGAATAAAACAATGCATTTCTTTGTGCGTAATTGTTTGTTATAATGCTTTGTTATAATTGATAGGTTGATCTCTATACTGGTCTTGCTATAGAACAAGCTTGCTATGCACAGGTCTGAACTATTTATAAATTATTCTTCTATTTGCCAAATTTCATATTTTATATAAAATTTGTATTTGTATAGAAAATATTATTCCTAATAAAATGATAGTACATGATATTATTTTATATTTTGTTATATTTGCATATTTTATATGATTTGTTATTATTTTTGTTAGGTAATTCCAACTAAGGATCGGGTTGAAGGTTTGAAAGCTTTCAATGAAAAACGACCAGCACAATATAAAGGAGAATAAATAGAACTATTATTGCTTGCTTATTATACAGTATTTATGTAATTTTAACTATTAATTATGTTACAATTTTAATAAATTCCATTAATTATTGTGTATCTAATATATACACGCATAATCATTGAATCTAATTAACTATTTAGTGGAATTAACTAATTAATTATTTACTGTGTTTGATTAATTTAATGTCCATGTAATTGTTGATGTAATTATAAAGGGTGCAACCAGTTATTATCATATAAGACTAGAACCACTAACCTCTAGGTAGACAATCATTTTCTATCAGATGTATCGTTTTTATTTACATATATGACCGATTATAATCATTGATTTATTTTATGTAATATGTATATGACTATACTAGTAGCATATAATTATAATCAATTATAGATTGAACAGAAATCCACTAAATGAATATACACTGTACAGCTAAATATACTAAGTGAACTGCAATAGATTTAAAGCCAATTTTCTGCAACAAACTTTAAACTTATGTTTCACGAAACGATTGATAATAAAAAATGATATTATAAATAGTAGTAGAAACAAATGACCCGGTTCACAACAAACCACCAGCATATCCGTGCTGATGTGCATTATGCAACAAAGAAAACAAACGATCCTTATTATTCTATAGAGTATTTATATTAAAGCTAAATGTAAATATATCTAAATGCATCAAGATATCACCGTTAAATCTTAATAAACATTTTGTAACAAATCGGTAATCATCACGGGTTCATTTTAAATATAGAAAACAAAAATTCAAATAAGTCCAAAACAAGAAATTTAAACAAAAATGATAAATATATTTCTGTTTATTCCGCTGACTACATAAAATCTATAACAAATTAACTTTTCTAATCAAATATTCTATTTACTTTAGTACATCTAGAAATATATGTATTATCCAAAGGTATCAAAAAAAGAACAATATTATTACAATTTACAGTGCTGAGCACAATTTTAAATATAAAGTTAGTTTATAAATGTCAATTTAAGTTCAAATAAAGTTTATATAAAGGAACTCGTACCAAAATTTCATCGTACTCAAAACCCTACTGCATTTTCTCTTTCTGCTATTTAACTCCAAACTCTACTGCATTTTCTCTTTCTGCTGTTTAACGCAATGTTCCTTATACTGCTGATCCGTTCCCATCAACCAATCCCACCAGAAAAAAGTTGACGAATAATTTCCGTTAAAGTTATAGTGATGGAAATCATGGAATCGCGATCCGGCATAGCCCGGAATAAGATGGAACGGATTGAGGTATGGAATATCGTATCCGCTGTGTACGTCTATTGTTTCCAATAGACGGAAAGAGACCCAAGTCCACATCAAAACTACATGATTTGTAAGTAGAAGAATTCCGATGAAAAAACCGAAACCAAGAACTGGAAAAAATGGAAACTTTATTAACTAGGAATAAATATTTGCTGGAAAAATTCTCAACAAGAAACGTGAAAAAATACATTACCAAACTGTAATTTTATATATCTAATATCAACTTGAGTATGAAAAATATTACGTTTATTATGTATTTTGAAGTAATGAAATATAAAATTAGAATATATTTATCAACACTTTTAATCGCAATAATCCTTTATCTATATCACAGAGTAAGTAATATTATACATTGAATATTATTTGTGGTATCAGAATCATAAGATAATAATTTCGAAAAACATAATATAGTTAAGAAATTGAACTAAAAAAAGGTGTGCTATTTAATATACAACTCACCGACAGTTTCAATAGGATGTGCATATTCAGCTACCATACCAAATGGCGCTTGAAATGTATGGTGCACTTTATGAACGTATTTATAAAGACGTTTATGGTGTAATAAGCGGTGCAACCAGTAGTGCCAGGTGTCTTCAATTACAGCGCATAAGAACACCTTTATTTAACACAGCGCAGAAATTTAAATAATAAAAAAGATGTTTAGTATTAAGATTTTGTAATTAGACATTTTTAGAACTTTAGTATAGACATTAAATAAAATATTTAACAATTGTTGTTTGTAATAAATTGTATTTTTTTAAATATAATAAATAAGAATAACTAAATAATATTCAATATTAATTACATTGCATATAAAATGTATATTTTACACTCATTCTTTAGCAATGAATATATAAAGATCTTAGTGCAAATATTAACTAAATAGAAAAATTCAAACTGATAAAAAGGTGTGTGATGTTTATAATTTTCATTTTTTATGAAGTGCATAAATTTACGAAATTCACTTCTCGATTATTATAACACACAATGACCCAAACACGCATTCAATTATCAACTTTGAATCTGCACACGCACGACCTACTTTCCCATCAATCACAAGACTCGTAGCCAACGTTTATCAACCAGACCATGTGTCCGCATTGTCAAACTTGCTAAAAAATATGAAAATTAGGACTAACCCTTGCAAGAATATTATACCATCTTGGCATATGTTCCCAGTCATACGGTATATTAAACATCTCAGTAAACGGATACATACCAAACATCATAGGCAGCTAAACGATACAATGTAAACGACGTGCCATTTATTACTAAACAAATTCGCATTTGATGAAATAAGTTACATAATCAAGGCCCGTTAGAAAAGTGGTTAGAGCTCTGAATACAGAATTGACAGATCCAGGTTCGAATCCCTGAGAGATCATTATTTCTCTAACTAGCTGTAACCCTTTGTAAGACGCTTAAATTGACAGCTACGTCTTCGACATCGTTCATATAATACGATAATCTAGATGTCAACTTTAACCTTATTGTAAATCTTTTAAGTAAAGTTACTATTATGTAATACCGTGTAAACATAGAAATACAATAACAACAAAAATAACTAAAAATAAGTATATTCTACTAAATGATGATAATGATGACTTGAATGCAGACCTGAATACAAAAATGACTAAAGAGGAGTAACCGCACGCACTTCCATTGTTTTTCACTCGTCTCTGGCTTATCCTTTATAACAAATAGAAAACTTTTACTAAATAAAAACTCTACAGCAAATAAATGCAAGTTTAACTCAAATCTCTTTGATGCAATGCAGTAAATATGATTTAAATAAAATATATTATATAAATAAGATTTTATCCTCAATTCAAAACCAGAAAATATGAAATCTAGACACACAAACATTTAAAAGGAGTAATTAATTAAAATATGACATCAGGTTTCTATAGATCTGTCTGTCAATCGGTCTGTCTGTCCATAGATCTGTCTGTCAATCTATAGATCTGTCTCTCTATGGGTCTGTCTATAAATCTGTCTATCTGTCTGTCTATAGATCAGTCCGCCTTTGAGTCTGTTGTGATTGTACACAATCACAAACAGACTAGACTAAGACTATATCATACAAAATGCAACATATAAAATACAACACAAAAGTCACTCCAGTAATCAATCAACTGTCATTCTTGTTCTAATTTTTTTTTAAATTACAATATTTAAAATTTAAAGTAGAATATAGTACCGCTTGTATTTTGAACTTTTGCATGAATGGTAAAAACTGACACAGAAATCCCGGCAGGCATATACCTATATACATTAGCTGAAATAAAACGGATAAAATAACTAAATACGCTTTATCAAAGAGATTTTTTATCGACTCAAATGCCGATAAATATTTCATAGCGTATTACAGAATTGTTGATGATTGACGAATGAATTTTAAATTGAAATTTGCGCATAAAAGCAAATAAGAATAAATTACATCATTTAATCTTGATTGAATGATCGAGATTAAATTTCAAGCTCTTGATCAAATATCAAGATCTTATTTTAATCATTCAATCAAGATTACACATTATCAGGCCGCTACGCTCAAGAGCAATCTTTCCCCTGGTCCAATCAGCTCACTCGATACGATAAATATCGACTCAAAAGATATTTAACAGAACAATTTCAATAAGAAGTCGATATCTATATATAAAGATATAGCCTGAATAAATAAATAAAAATAAATATATAAAAAAATTTACACGTATATTTAAATAAAGATTAATTGGTAGATTGATTGATAAATGAATAGATTGGTGGATTGACTAATTGGTGAACTGATTGATTACTTAATTAATTGATGATTGCTTGGTGGATTGATTGATTAAGAATCAAGAAGTATACCTCATGAACTATGAGAGACCCAAAGCTAGCGATTTGAAACTTTGTAAAGTTGTCCGTCATGTACATCCATCCAGACGCAAAAACATTCCTGAAAGGATTCTCTGGCATATAGACAAGAGCATCCTCAAAGCCAGAACTCAGTCGACTTGTCAATAAAACAGAGTCATTCATTCGTCC
>JAQIXG010003061.1:0-15876 GCA_034700105.1 Oconnorella tubifera
TATGGTACTATGAACATACACTATGGTACTATGAACATACACTATGGTACTATGAACATACACTATGGTACTATGAACATACACTATGGTACTATGAATATTGCAGTATACCGTACATGGAGTGTGGTTTATTGAAAATTAAATATTGAAACACTATCATTTTTCTTCGTGAAAATCTTATCAGAACTCATTTATAATAATAAAAATGGTGTAACTTAAAGGTAGGAAATTGCTGAGTCCATTGCTTAGTTTACATTTGATAGAAGTGGGTAATTTATTTATATTAATTATTGTTACTAATCAAATTGTTTCTCATCAGTGATTTTATTTTAATCGAATGCTCTCTGTGACTGTCGGTATCCCATATTTAAATGTCGAAGTATTACTTTACTATAATTTAGTAAATTTAATATTTTATTTCAATACATGAAGGCCCGGGGTTTGTGCTTGAAATTTGTTATATTCTTATAACAGTCATTTGCTCTCGAGACTTTTTAAAGTCTTGTTTGATGCTTATTTCTTCTTCGTATTATTTACTTGATAACTCCTAATCTCTAAATTTTTATCCTGTTTGGATATTTTCCATTGTGGATATTTTCAGACATTTTTACACTAATTTCTCATTGCACCGGCCCTCAAATGCTTCATTTGTGGGGGGCGGGGCAGTTTTTGTAAAGTATTTTTACATGTATTTAAGTGACTTTATGCAGTTTGCCCCCCCCCCCTCTCCAGCATACATAAGTTGTAAATTTTATCCCGAATTTGAAATGTTTGTATAGTGTGAGTAAAAAGGTATATAATACAGCCATATTAAACGAGAAAAATTTCAGTTTCAGGTGCCAATGTACTAATAATCGATAGTTGGCGCCAATAAGCTTTGGTTTACAGCTGCAACTGGTGACAGTTACTTCTGTTATATAGTGGAAAATGCCATTTGTTTCATGATAATTAGAAGAAACCGTAGTTTCAAATTTTCGGTTTAAAGTAATATGAATCACTCGGGATGTTTTAAGTTTTTTTCTCAAGTTTTCTATATTGGCAGCGTCCCAGAATGTATCTAAATTTGGCGGCCCTAGTCAAATGCCACGTGTTGAGGTCGGCCCTGTACATTGTAATTATCATTATTTATATACAGTGTATAATCAGTTAATGCAAATTTGGTTAAAAAAACTTATTAAGGCCCGGTGAGCGCCTGATCATCGCTCCATCAAGCTTGAAATTAACATATCAAAAAAATAAAACGACTATGTGGGGGGGGGGCAATAGCCCCCATCGCTCCCCGTATGGATCCGTCACTGGAATTGCAGTAAAAAAGTTATCCGTCCCGTGGCAACAATCTCAAATATTATCCGAACTGTCCAACACGTGCCATCAGTTTGATTGGTCCAAGTGGCGGCTTGTTAGTTTATTTATTTGTTTATTATTTACTTTTTTTATATACTGTCATTTTTTCTCAATATTCATAAAAACTAATGTTCTTATTTGAAATATTTTTTCTAAATAATAAAAATAAATATTTATGACCGGAATAATGCGAATATTTTGACAATTTAAAATCTATCGCGTATATGAAGAGTTATTAACTTTACTATTGTACAGTTTTAATCGGATCTATTTTAGTTTAGGATATAAATCTTTGTGACTGATGGGGAGAATGCCTTATGCGTATCACGGTGTGGTTTTGCTGATTGTCTTGATGCGTGCTGTGTATGCTGAGAATGTCAAAGGTTCTGTTGAGCTGACCACTACAGCTTTCGACAAGGTTTCTTTTACTTTGCTGCTTTTTACTATCATAATTCAGCCGCTGTATAAAATTTATTATAAATCAATTATTATTATGACTGTTGTGTGACGCGTAGATACTTGATTCACTAGAATCTGATGACTTCAAATGTGTTTGGCAAGTCCAAATTAATATTTGCGACACCAAGATTTCAAAACGATTTCAAATTGATACTGATCGATTCCTAAACTATGATTAGATTTTAACTTTCAAATAAGATATAAACCCTAATTATATCCTGGCATTAAACTTAAAAATAATTTATAACTCTAGCCCTAATTCTATCTATAGCTAAGCTTGTACTAAACTTGTAGGTACCGAAGTCATTTTTTACTGAAACCTTCATGCGCTTACATTTTTATGAGCTTAACACCTGATTGAGTTTGATTATTTATCAACATTTATGAAAAGATACAAATTCTTAAAATATTGATCAATGCGCTTGATATAACACCAGGTTCTTGCGAAAAACTTAAATAAGTTAAAGTCTATTTGCATTTATGTGAGATTAATGTTTAGATAATTCCAAAGTTCAAAGCGGTGCTAGTGAAATTTGACAAGGCTTACCCTTTTGGTGAGAAACATGATGAGTTCAAAAAGGTTGCTGAGGCATGCGTGTCCCAGTCAGAGTTACTTATTGCAGAGGTCAATGTTCAAGGTCAGTCTGAGAACAAAACTGATTTCTTGATATATTAGTCGAGTAACTAATTTACTGGAATTTGTTGCATAATTAGTGTTTAAAGTTTTATTAATTCATGTGAAAATGTTGAATGTATGTGAATTAATTCTTTTAAATTTTTATTTTCTTTTTTCATTGTCATTTCATTCGATCTTATGAACTGAGAATTGATTTTCTTTTGAGCATCAAATGGTCATAAAATATAGATATTTAATGTAAATGAAAATTGTTATGACATGAATTGAATGTATTCTTCTAATTCCTTTTATTTATTAATTAACAAGGAATATAAGGATGATATATGACATCAATTTATGTAAAACTATGATCTCTACTGATTTCTATACGCGGGTTGCTTACGATTTCTCTAACCAGCATAATAGTTAAGTTAAGTAAAGTTATATTTACATGTTTACATTCTGTGTATTTTTAATGCTCGGTATTTGTGTTCTGTGGTTAGACTATGGTGAGAGAGAAAACAGTAATCTAATAGCCAGGTTTGGGATAAAGGAAGAAGATTTTCCAGAATATCGACTTTTTATTGATGGCCGGCATGAAGTACCTCTTGTCTATTCTGGAGATGAGAAAAAAGCTGAAGAAATAAAAAAGTTTATTATTCAGGAAACTGGTAATCAATTAAGAATTTCTAGTTTTTTTTTAAATTTTATTAATTATTACAATTACAATGCGCAGTGAGAGAGTCAAATAAAGATGAATATATTTTTAAGTTTTAAATTTTTTATTATTAAAATTAATTTATATTAATACATCAGTAAGGCACTGTTCATATCTCTGTGATGTGGGTTCAACTTCTGTTTATAGAATCTTTATTGATGCACGCTTTGTCTATCTGATTGGTTAAGTGTCTCCCTGTTTTGACTTTGGAAGAAGAATTATAAGTAATGTCCAAAAATAGTCTCAGTATCTGTGACATCTGGCCTAGGGTTAGCTTAATGCCATTTATCACTGCAGACTTAAAAATTACAGTGGATTGCTGAATTAAAATATTAATTATTGTTATTAAGCTATCTAACCATGACATGTTCATGATAAAAGGATTAGACTTCTGTATAAAGCTATTGAAATTAGAGAAAGTTAAAGAAATTATATGCATCTTGTTTGGTTGTATCCAAGATGTGTATTTATACAATTACTACAAGTATAAATAATGATATTCAACAGAAAAACACAAATGTGAGTATGCAGGGCAACTTTTTATGCTGATTATTAGTATATCTTTTTTATAACTATTATTATCTTGATTAAATAAGAAAGTTGAATGTATATCTGTAGCTTGATTAAAATTTTTGCATCATTTAGGTTTATGGCTTGGTTTGACTGCATGCATTGAAGAGCTGGATATTCTTACTAAACGTTTCTTGTCTTCTGCTCCTGAGTCTAATGAGAGAAAAGCTTTAGTGTCAGAGGCAGAACAAGTGAGAGAGAAATATACTGGAGATGCAATGTTATTAGAACGCGCCACAGTGTATATTAAAACAATGAAGAAGATTCTAGAGATAGGCGACAAGTTTATAAAACAAGAATTAAGTAGAGTTGAGAAATTGAGTTCAGAGAAGTTGAGTGAGAGAAAGAGACTTCAACTGAAGGATAGAGCTGTCATTCTGTCTTCTTTCCTTAATCATGCAAACAATAAACTGTAGCGACTTGTCTCATAGGTCTAGTGTGCTTAACTGTACAGCTTCTGTATATTTAATCGGTTGATTAAATATATAGTTTGATATTTGGTATTTTGAGATTGTATATGTATGATATTATCAATAGTAAACAATTTCAAAGAAATGCGATACAAAACTTTGAACTGTTCTGTCAAACTTTATCTTTATTTTTAGTCAACATTTGTTAGCAATTGTCTTATTGTCCGATAATCTCTTCCGGTAGATGCTTTGTTTAGCCGTTACCACCATTATGAAAATGATGAAATAAAAATGAACAAAATCCACTACGTTAACAATGTAACAATTTAAATAATAAGCTGTTAGAATTGAAAGGAGTTATATTCTAATCTTAATTTTCAATTTATTGGGTGGTATTTACTGTTTAATATATATACATATTGTTTTGCTCTAGATTTTTTTGTATTGTTGTAATTTTTTTATGCGTTTTTTATATTTGTTATAATAAAAAAGTAAACTTTCTGATTAAAGTTTACTTTAGAACAGAACTGCAAAATAGGCTACATTTAAATATCAAAGATAAAGCTAAACTACAATTCAAATCTAGTACACTATGAAATTGTTGTTAAAAACTTAACAAATGTACATTCGAGATGTTATATTATAAAATGTAAATGATATTTGGAATACTATTCATGAATGACGTTTACTTTAACATCTTTTGAGTTAAGAGCATTAATAAAGGGTGCAGCTAGGTAGTACAATTTTCATCACACGATCCTAGTATTTGTCAATTTCGATTAAGGCACTGGTAACCATTTTTCAAATAAGCTTTGACAAAGTGAGTGTAACTATATCATTATTTAAGTAACTCGGCAGGCCGTACTTGATAACCTTTTTTAAGTCATTGGCCAATATTTTCGCCATCATAATAATTTATCTTCTATTTCTGTATAAATATAAAAACGTTTATATTTTTGACTCGCAATTTTTTCTTTTTTCCATTTCTATTTTAGAGCGAAGAATAAAATAAATGCTTTTGCTATTTTTCAAAAGGGTCACATGTGGCCCACTGGACACACTTTACCCATCCTGCACTAGACAGAGTCAATTCAAATTGTAAGAGCATTAATAAAGGGTGGTATGAAGTTTGTGATCTGTTTGTGACTGATTAATTTTCAGTTCTCGAGCAGTGAAATTCTAGACATTGAATGCAACTTCTTGATTTAATAGTTTATCTCCTATTCTTATCAATTGTTATATATCATAACTTAGATATTGTTTAATTATAGTTGAATAAATACAATGAGATGACATTTGTACATTTCATGATTTATTCAGGTATTCAGATTAGTTTTGAATTTGATTGAATTTATATATTAAATAATAATCATCACTACATGAAATATTTGCTGTTACTAACTGAAGTAAATAAAAAATTTGAATTAATTAAACATTGCCAATAAACTACAAAGAAGTTATTGCACAGATTTATGCGGACATGTAATTTCTCTATAATTACATGTCATCGGTTTATTCAATTGTGCTTGGCAGCGTGTGCATTGTTTTCTATGTAAGTAGATCTGTTGCTAAATTTTATACCGTTTGACTGTTAGTTTTAATTTGCTATCGAAATGTACTTATTATTGATTTAACTTGCTTTTAATTGCAATATTATATTATTGACTAGTATGACATTGCTTACAATCTGTTACTAAAGAACTATGTTTTAATTATTTAAAATATGATTTTTTATTTTATTTATAACTTATACATAGTTTTTTTCTTTCAATGTCTATTTTGCCGTATAGTTGTCTTATCACTCATATTTGGAAAATAATAAATTCCAACTTTGTAAATATTTGATATTATGAACATTGATTTAATCAGTAATTTCTTCTTAATTGTATAATTCTGTTTGGATTTAATTAACACGAATTTGCTTTAACAACATGGATGTTACTTTATTCAAATTATATATCACTGACAGCATTTCTTGTCTCTTTCTGCTACAAAGTTTCAACACAATAAATCTAACGTTATCAAATTCTGTCACGAATTTTACAAAATTATTTCTTTAACATTCTAATGATAGAGCATCTCAATAATAAATACATTTAAAATAAATTAACATCATTTCCTAAATATACCGTCATATGCATTAAGAAAACAAACATATATTCCATAAGTTCCAGAATGAATTACTTGATGAGATTTGCTTTGAACTTTGAATTGTTTTGTTATATCAAGTCCCTGTATCTATAATATGTCAGTGAAGTAATTATAATTAGTAATTTATTAGCACAGACTCCTCTGTGAACTTCTTGATATGTTACATTTTTAAACTAACTACAAAAAAGATTAGAGCATTATTTTCTATACATTGCACTCATCTAAATCTATATTTAAATTAAAGGCTTAAAAATTAAAAAAATATTACCACAATTTTTCAAATTGAGAACTGACTGTTCCACTGACTAATAAGAGACATAAGAGATAATTGAATAAAGAAAGACATCGGCAATTTTATTACCAAGGCTCACAACAATTTAAAATACAATTGGAATAAAATAGTAATTAATAATGCTGAATTTAACATGTCAATATTGTTTTATGATGGTGGTTCAGCCTCACTTTACAACAGTAAACTTGTAGCTTATACAACAATATAATAGCAACATAAGACACTATAAGTGTGATTGTATAAATAGCACCTATAGCACCTATATCACAAAGTTAGAATTTAAAACTGTTTATCACGCAGTGTATAACACACCACTGACACAAAAAATAAAGCACACATTAAGTTTCAAGAAACAGTCAACAAGCACAAAAGCTGAAGCATTGGTAACTGGTTATATAATCAAAGCAAGATTTAATGCACATTATGTTGCAATTAAAAGATAATTATTAAATTTGGGAAATGTTTGTAGTCTAGGATCGTTAGCTTTTTATCATATAGCGAAATATGTGTTTTTACATTTGTTTAATGATGCTAACTTTTTCAATATATTTTCTTAAGACTAGCTAATAAATGTTGACTTAAGGCTAACTATATCCTTATTTCTGTCTCTGATGTAGCAAAACACTGCTGCTAAATGTCATGTAATTAGTACATACTTAAAATTATAGTAGCCTATCATTTAATAAAATCATTTAACATTTTCCCTCCTAATGATATATGCATAATCTACCAGCTGTGATAAAACTGTCGTATTGTATATCATTTGCTGGAAAAAATGAAATATCTCTCCATTCCGCTGAAAATAATTGTTTTACTGCGAACACATGTCATGCACACACATCACAATGCCATTAGAACGAAGCAAAACAGAGGTACTTATAAGAAATCTGAGGACTGACTGTCGATTATTTACAATGCTTTAAAATCTGAAATTTATATCAACTCTCAACAATTTAATTGATTAATTTACTATTAATTTAATCCTATGTTGATTTTTGTTTAAAATAAATGATTGCAAAATTCAAATCATACTCAATATACATATTTTAAACTGTTCATTTGTGGCATTATTTTTCTGCAATTGTTCAAAAAACTACAAAACATCATATCTTTAGTCGCTTCTGGTCTAACTAAAAGAATCAATGTTTTGGATCCTTTCGGCTGTGATTGTCTGCTTTGTCAAACAAAATAGAAACCAACAAATAAACTTTCTTGCCTCTGCTAGGCAAGTACTAGTTTATACTAGTTTACATAATTTTACAAGACGAGCTACTGAATAATACAATATAAGTTATTTCAAATATATCTTCAAACAATTACCCGTAAAAGCTGCAGTCATTAACTTTAAACAGACGTGCTGTTTGCAATATCATCATCAGCACACTGATAAGAAAAATCATCACTGAAGCTGTTCACACCATTTGTTTTTTTAATCGCAGCATGTGTCTGCTGTTTATTATTATTGGCTACTTTTTTAATTTGTCTCTGTGCTCCATGGCCAGCGTCATATGGTTTATAAACATATTCGGTCCTATTACTAGAGCTAGTAACAAATTGGTCTTTATTTTCTTTCATGTCTCCTGGTAATCTAGACCATACACTGACTGTGTCAACGCAGCGAGGATTCTTGTCACTTTTTTCTAAATTCAAGTTTGCTGTCTTTGTGCAGGAATTTTCTCTTTGTTTTTTTTCATTAGATTCTTGAGATTCATTTTTCATTGTTTTTGATAAAGCTGTTTTTCTCAATAGATTTAAATCTGCAATTTCTCGACTAAAACTATTTGATTTTATATTTAACTTGGCTGTTCCATTATCTTCCTTTATTGTAACTGATGAACTGCTGTTGAATAGTTCGAGGTATTTTGGATGTCTGTCATCTCTGCTACAGAGTGCAGGTTCCATATAGCCAGTGTTGGGGACCGGTACAGTTTCATGACGCCTTTGAGACCTGTTGCCTGCTTGCAGCGGCTCCATGTAGCCAGAGTTGAGAACTGCGAACCCAGCTGAGTGAGTTACATTGTCATCAATATCGTCAGAGTTGATGCTATGGCGACCATTACGACCACCAATCAGTGGTGTTAAACTGTTCACTTTCTGTAATCAAAAATAATTATTATCATCATCAATTCCCAAATTTTAAATAATATGTAAAATTATTTTTCCAAAAAAAGCAAGATTGCTTACAAATACTTAAAATTCAAACTCTTCACATGTTTCTTGTGAAAGGTATTCTTAAGGCTATATTTGCTCTACTGAATGATATATATCCATTACCAATCTATTATTATTAGTTTTTGCACAGGCTTAGAAGATTGAGGTTCAGCATTTAAAAAACTAATGAACTACGAACTTTGCTTTTAGATTCTAATTAAAGTGAAATTAATTCAGTTTCAAAGAATAAAACAAGTTGAAGGTTTTATAGCTTAGAACTCTACAAGTCCTTGAAATTAGAAAAATTGTGACGTAATGAAAATATAAGATGAGACCTGAACTCTTCTAGATGAAGTTGAAGTAAATACACTGTTATCTAAACTTTCTTCTGAACTTTCCAGTGAAACAAATCTGTCACTTAGTCTCCAGGAATCACGTTGTTCAGTAAACGCACTGGGAACGTCTGTAATAATGATAGTTCCTCATAATGCAATCATATAAAATTATAATAAAATATAACATAATAATATAATAAAATATTTACTTGAATTTAATAAATTAATATTATTCCTATCAATTAATTATCCTATGTGAACAAATAATGACGAAAATTGATTATTGCAAATTAAAATAACAACCGTTTGAGATTACAAAGGATCAGTATGATCACACAAAAAAACTTATTCAAAGAATTTAATCTGACTGCATCCAATGTACTTAATTCAAATAATATCGTTTCAGATAGTAAAATGTTATTTCAGTACTTGTCTTACATAATGCTATAACAAAAAATCTTATGAACATGCGACAGTATATAAAAATATATTTTAATATCAAAACTTTATATAATATTATATAAACTAAGCCCGTGAATGCGCATTCATTTGCATATATGAAAATGTGCAATAACGGCTCCAGTGCAACTTGCTGTTAAAGTATCAGTCTGCATAAGACTACCAGTGTAAGTAACTTCTTTAATATAGCATCTGTCATGTAACTGGTGAATCGTGGATGAAATTCTCAAACATGATAAAACTGAAAATTTGGTGACAATTTTATAATATTTTAAACAAATAAATTAATGTTGCATAACATGGTGATATGTATTTGATCGCATAGTGCATTTTGTAACTGTATAATCGACAGATCTGTCTGGCATATGTATATCCTTACATTGAACAGCAAAGATTATATTAAGCAGCAAAGTACGTCTTTGTCTTGAGTAGTCATTCATGTATTTTATGTAACCAATTGTATTTTGTCAATTTATGTGAATTAAACAA
Organism: Oconnorella tubifera; assembly: GCA_034700105.1. Lineage (NCBI taxonomy): Eukaryota > Metazoa > Annelida > Clitellata > Enchytraeida > Enchytraeidae > Oconnorella > Oconnorella tubifera. Next base: position 9,995 of record JAQIXG010003061.1, read on the forward strand.
ATATACTTTTGTTATAAGAATAAAATCTTCAACTAAAAACTTTGCAAGTTCTTTATCTATACCTTGCCACACTTGTTGACTAGGACACAATACAGCATCGCAAGGAACTTGATCTTTGATGACAGAAAGCTGACCAGCTGTGTAGTGGAATGAAGGTCTTGATGCTGGCATGTACATCCAACACTTACACATCATCGCATACCTAATGTGCATAGAGCAACATAATGTGCACTTAATATTTGTAAATAATGTAACTGACATCAATTTGCATCACAACTAAGACAGATTGAAGGAAAATTTACTGCAATAGATTTACATTGTAAATAGTCAATTAATAATTAAATTAAAAACAATTAATTTAAAGCTTAAAAATTACAAACAACAGAATCTGTACCATTTTATCAGTAAATTCACAGAATCAAAAATTCACTTTTAAAAATTTCTAAAAATTTTCTTGGAATACAACTGCACAAAAGATTGATTGAATAGAATATTGAGTCTTGCTCCTAGAGTTTTTCTATTAAATATTACCTTTAATTAACTATTAGGATTTAAGCGTAAATAATAATTGAACACGATGAATTTGATCAGTTTATGTCATTGATATGAATAATAATAATGACTGTCAACATACAATTCATCAGGACATCCTTCAGGCCTGTCTGGATGACCTCCACTGCGCACAAAATTCAAAACTTCCAGATTTGTTCTTGCTGGATATGGCTGCTGACCAAATGTCAATACTTCCCACATTAACACTCCAAATGCCCTAAAACACAAAAAGATTTCAAATAAGTACAAGTAAAACTTTAACAGAGTAACAGAACAAGAAGCTGTTCACTTTTGATTAGAATAAAACAGTTAAACTGATATTAACAAAGCTTGAAGATATATGAAACGTGATCATCAAATTTCATATGAAAATTCAGAATTGATTCTGAAAGCTTGAATTTTCTAAGATAACTTAAAAAAACTGTCAAAAGTGAGTTTTAAATTAAAATTAAAAACATTATTTTTAAATAGTGATCATCATTATCGTTTACGTCCATTTTTTCCATGCTTTTATTTCAAAAAATAAATTGTAAATTTATAAATATTTTTAATAATTAAAAAGAAAACTCTTACTGGTAGAATCTATAAATATGAGAAAATAAGAAAATAAAATGATACTACAGTATCATTGCAAACGTTATTATATCAATTATTCACACATTAGAAAAGCAACAAATAAGTTATACACACTTAATAAAATGTGTATGTAACATTTAATTAACAACTATATATCTGAATCAGAATCATGAATTGTATTATGATTCTATTATAATTGTATTATTAGGCCTAATGTTCAGGCCTAATAAAACTGTGTATAAAAAATCCTACGCCAATCGTCTGGCATGAACAAAACAGTACAAAGTGAACATGATCTAACACAAATAGAAATACAGATAGAAATACAAATATATATAAATAAAAAAATTTAATAAAATAATTATTAAGTCAAGAAATAAACATACTAAAGAATAAATGTACTATGACTAACCAGACATCAGACTGTGTAGTAAAGACTCCATCAACAAGTGACTCTGGACTCATCCAGCGTACAGGCAACAAGCCTTCTCCTTCCTTACGATAATAATCATTCTTATACATGTCCTGGCATAGAAATAATAATAATATATTATGAAAAAAGCACAATTCAACAATGTTTATCTATAATAACATTTGTAATGTTTTAGTATAATTTTATTTTTTTGACTACAGTAGACGGATATTTATAAGAACAAGGTAATATGAAATTTAAATTCAGAGTCGTTTCTCATTAATAGCCTAGACAGGATTTAACACTGGTGGGGGTTTGGGAGAAGCTCATCTAAAATTTCTCTATCAAAACTATATGATGCTAACTATTGTTTAGTTATAACACTGCTTTTGCTTTTTTCTCTCTTCATTTTTTGTGTACATTCCAAAAACTTACATTCATTTACAATAAGTAGAAGTTTTACCTCCAAAAATCACCAGAATTATATCTTTTCTCACTTTTTTAAACACACTCTAATTAAAAAACTGAACTAAATTTCAAATGGATCATACGCGTTTCATCGAGTTAAAATTAAATCAAAAATAACACAAAGCTTTAAAAACTTTATATTAAAATAAAGGCTAATCAATGCAAATTTATACATGCCACTTTATTATCTCACTAAAGTTAACATTGAATAAAATTATATTAAAAAATCGACGGTTGAGAAGACATGAGGATATGATACCCGTGCAAGACCAAAGTCACCAATCTTTACAACATGTCCACTGACTGCATCATATGACACAAGACAATTGCGAGAAGCAAGATCCCTAGAACAATATTAAAACCATTTTACTGACTATTAAACAGTTAAAGAATGTTCTTCAAGCAATATAAATCTAAAGAATGAAAAATACATACGATAAATTTGCTAAAATGACCACAAGCAAGCTTGCTCTAAAAAATTCACACTTATCATAACTTACAAATAGCCTGCTATTTAATAGTCTACTAATTTGCTTTAAATAACATACGATAAAGTATCAATATTTAGAATGATGAGTTAGAGAAGTTTTGCAAAGTCTGATAAGATAACATGCAGGAATATTTTTCACTGAATGATTCTAAAGTCTCTTAAGAAGTGAATGAAAATTCCATATCTTTATAATAACAACAATCGTTCCATCGTCCCAAAATCGTTATAGTAAAATTTAAAAAATCATTTTGAAATTACTTTTAACCATGACTTTAATGATTGATAATTATAATTTTTAACTATTTAATCATATTAATCACAGCACACAAAAAGTCCATGACTAATTAGTTTTAAACATTTTGATTTGAAACCTTCAGTGTCAAATTGTTGGTAACTATTCTTTGTTGTACAAATCAGTATTATCTGATATGAAGAATGATTTATGGGTTTGAAATAGCTTATAATATTCTTAACAATCATTAAAATTGTTTTGTTTACAATAACCTTTCATATCACTGCATTGAGATTTCTTTCCCAAGGTTAGGGCCTATTGTCTGTAAGCTTTGATAAAGCTTCTTAATAAAGAAATCTTGAATTATTTATAATTAAAGAAATTCATTACAAACTTTAAGCAACATTATTAAAAATGAATACGTAAGTAAAATAGTTAAGAAATGAACTTGCATTTGTTGAATCTTCGATCAGTAGATTCCAGTGAAGTAATTAAAGTGTGCAGGCAAAATACAAAATAAATTTAATGAAAAGCAGGTATTACGGGAAATTAACAACACAATAAAACATTTTGCCACAGAATGATGTTATACAAATGTTACCTGAATAAATGTTGTTAAATATTAATCAACAAAATGCTAATTCTGAATAATACATTCATCAAGATATATTCGTTAACAAAATGTTAAACACAATAAAACATTGCTAATTACTATATAACTAACCAAGGAAATTAACAATTGTTCTGTTAACTTAAGCATTAGATTTATACAAATTCTAGTACTATTTTAGTAGGTATCATCATGCTAGTGTATTCATATACAATTAGGAATATCATATGAAAATATATGTAACATACATATATAATATCTCAAGGATAAGCATGCATATTACACACAGTCATTCATAATAATTGCTACTTGTAAAGTATAATATCAAAAAATTCAATGGCGCTATATTAATAACATTTTTGTTATTTTGTTAAATTATTACTAAAAATAAAATAAGCATTCCAAGACAACTATACTATATTAATGTAAGCTTTTATTGATTGATTTCATAAATTAATAAGAAGCTGAACCTATGTACAAAGTGCATATCCTCGAGATACTGACATCCACTGGCGACATTTAAGCAGATACCAACCATTTGTACAAGATTAAGGCTTGCATCAGCATTCTACAAAAGTGTAATAATAATAGCAACATATCGTACATAAAATAGACAAAGCATTCAAATTATATAAAAAGCAAATTAATTAATCACTACTGTAACATTTGTGAATATGAATTTAATTTTGCAATACGTTCTAATTTTCACTGTAATTTTCATAAATATTAAAACTATCAATAAATTATTCCACAAATTCACATTAGCACAGCATAACTACTATTACATCACTAGAGACTAATATACCGCAGTTGGCCTCGATGCTCGCAAGTAAGACAACAGATCTCCCTCATGCATCAGTTCAAGTATGATGAACTGTGGCTCATCCAGACACACACCAAGTAGTCGCAGTATGTGCTCATGTTTGAAGTAACTCATCAACACGGCTTCTTTTAGAAACTCTTCTTTCTCCGCCTCACTGGCTCCTTTACGAAGGGTCTGTATGCAGAAGAAGAAAATTGTATATATTATATGCATTTATTAATGAATTAGGAATTTAATTTAAGTGCAGATTTAGATGTCATGATAAATAAACAAATAACTCAATCACTAAATACAGAAGAGAAGAATTTATTATTATACAGCTGTATAGTAAATTGTCGATACTTATAGCATATATAAATAATTATAAAAAATATTGTTACTGCTGATATACCTATGAATAGCAAAACTAAAAATAAACAGTTCATTTATAAATGGTTGAGATTCTACTATAGTATACTTGTGCAAAGAAGACACAACAAATACCAATATACAGTTTACAATACATTATAGTAGACTATAGCCTACTTTAGTTTTAGTATAATTATTCCAAAAATTACATTGTTCTCTTGATAAAGATAATAAACATTTAGCTCTTGTTAAACATCTTGCTACGAAAACACATCGAGGTGTTGACTCCAGATAATTTGTAATTTGCACCTTGATGGCAACTTTAGTTTCTCCTGAAGATTCGTGTAGAATGTTACTAGCAATGCCTTCAAAAACTTCTCCAAATGCGCCGCTACCTAGAAACTTCTTTAATCTCAGCTGATCAAGACGAAATTGAGGGAGCAGCAATATGGCTGATTCAAGATCTGGACACAAGCTGTGGAAACATTTTTATTTAGATTTATAAATAATGTGCTTATGCTAAAGCACAATCACATTATCTATACAAATAATTAAAAATTATTTATAATAATATGAAAAGCTAGAATCCTGTGAACCATTATTGATAATTTAACCAAGAAATTTAAAAAATACATTGCTAATAACAAATAAAACATTAATTTGCTATTAGAACATTTACGTTTATTTCTAATATCACTAGAATAGTAATGCAAACATTACATACAAATAGAAATCTTACAAAATTACAAAATTCTTTATTGGTACTCATTCAACAGCCAAGCAAGAGCATAACCCTGCATTACTCAACATATTTATCACTAACCAATAACAAAATTTAAAGAAAATAATTTAAACAATTGCATAAAACACAAATTAACTGCTTAAGGACATCATCACATTCACTTACTTGTGTAAATAAAGTGAGTTGTCAGTTTCAACCACAACCCTCGGTGAGTTTCTTAATCGAGTAAGCTGTTGCTCAGTGCAGTATGACATGCCATTTACATTGATTAGAGATAAAATATTCTGCTGGCGTTTATGACTCTGACAAGCTGTACACAGAGAGAGTTATCAAAATAACTGACAATATATTATTTTCAGTTATTTTTAATTGACCATTTGTAGTATACGTTTTATTTGCAAGACAATCTATTATTCCAATCTGTAATATTTGGTCATTTCATTCAAATTCAAACATAAATTTCACTCATTATTTCATATTTAACATTTTATGAAGTAAGAACTAATCGGTATCCTACGATAAGGTTGAAAACAAAAAGTCGAAAATAAAAAGGTCGCAATCAAAAGGTCGAAATCAAAATGGTCGAAATATCAAAATATCGAAAATAATATAATCGAAAGATAAAAAGA
>JAQIXG010003062.1:0-15873 GCA_034700105.1 Oconnorella tubifera
CTTTTAAATGTGTAAATGTCTGAATGTGCCTGTGCAAACTATTAACTTTCTGTATACTGTAAATTAATAGTAGATACATCTTTTATATTTCTACTACTATGTATTTATTGTATATTTATTTTATAAAGTCAATTTGCATTGCTATATATTGTTAATAAACTCATCTTTATATATTGTATGTCATCTTCAATTGCATACAATGAATATATTAATTTATTAATGTAAGTGTGACATGATAAAAAACAATCCATTAAAATAACCAGCGTTAATTTTGTTACATTTTATATTTTATTTAATAAAAGAGATCTTACTGTAACTTTACTCTCAAACATTTCCTGCCAAACAATTGTTCCCATTCCACTGCTGCGATGCTGATCAATTGTGCTGAAAATTTTAAATAATCTGAAAATAAAATAAAAAATATAAACACAGTATATCGCATTTGCCTAATATCCTAACACAACAGAAATATTTATTTTAATACAGAAATTTTTTGTCAGTATATTTTATCGACAAGAAAATCTCAATTAAACATTTTTCATCATTAACTATTGACCATAGTGCACATTTTATGATGAAATTTAAAAAAAAATTGATCATGAAATTTATGAATAAGTATTCTTCAAAATGTATGATGTTAATGATAACTATTGGTTTAAAACACTAGAATTTCATTGTAAAATAGTGCAGATTACTGTGTTGGCATATTTTATATTTAAAAGATTTCATTAAAAAAAGGTATGCTACCTACTCTCTTCCATATATTGCTAGGACTTCAGCAATGTCAACCAAGTTATGTTTCTTCATGAATCTTAAAATGCCGGGGTTAGAATACCTGTATGAAAAAAATGCATCAATTAAAAATAAAATTCAAAACAGCTTTAATAGTTTCCACTATTTTATTACCCTATATAGATACTATTCTTTTCATCCAAAAGTTTCCATCAAAAATATAAAGTGACAACATTATAAAATTACAAACTGACGAGAATAAAATAAATTGTTAGATAATAACTTAAGCTTCAGTTCTCAACACGATATCTCAAGAGTAGAATAAGTTTTATGCATAATAGTTTACAATGAGAGATAGTATAAAGATACTACTTGGAATAACAATTTAAAAAGTGAGATTAATGAAATAATCATTTTATTTTATATTACTTATATCTTATCAATGAGGGAAAGTTATAACAAGTAAAACTTAAGAAAAATGACTAAACAGAAAAAAATATACTTTTTACATTTTTAATCTAAATCTTTAGTATATTTCAAATACGTGATTTTGAAAAAGACAACGACATATATATAACATAAATCAAACCAATAAATTCAACTATTAATAAAAAAACAATCAAAAATGAAAACTACCAGCAGCCAAAAGGCACTTCATCGCCTCCTGCGTGTAAAAACTTATCCTTGAAAACAGTCATAACTTCTTGAAAAAGTTCCTTAAGAAACTTGTAGTTCTTTTTAAGCAAGGGATTAATGGGACCATAGAGCCCATTAGGGAAATCTCCATCATAGCAGGGGGTCAGTAAGTTATCCTGCCCATACCCCCACGAAAATGTATGACCTTAAAAGAAGGAAATAAAAATTCAGTTAAATCTGGCCTTTGAAGTTTAATTAGATTAAACAACGCAGCAGTTGTAGACAATAACTTTACATAATGGTTATATTTCTAAATACTATCAATTATAATCGGATTAACAGTTAATGTGTATTTGGCTGTTTTGGGTACTAGTCAATTACAATAAATAAAGATGGTCAAAAATTGATACTATTGATTGAATTTTTACGAAAAACTGTATTTTGCAATGTAAAGTTACATTAAGTAAAATTGTGTCTAATGTCTAGAAACACGATTACTGGCAATAATTTATTTACTAAATATTGAATATACTGTATCAAATAATGCGCATTTATAAAGGGTGCAGCGAGTCTGAGAAATATTATATAACATTGGGAACATATAAAAAGTTTAAACTAAGAATATTATGTTAAAATAAATTGTTAGATAATAACTTAAGCTTCAGTTCTCAACATGATATCTCAAGAGTAGAATAAGTTTTAAGCATAATAGTTTACAACAAGAGATAGTATAAAGATACTACTTGGAATAACAGAATTTAAAAAAAGTGAGATAAAACCGTGTTGAAAAAATTACAGGGTAATTTACCAGGAGTATCAAACTCAGGTATTACGCGTATACCAAGCAGTCGAGCTTCTTCAATAATTTCAGCGATATCTTCATGAGTGTAGATATGCGTTTTAGGATCGTATGCACCCTGTAGATATTTGCAAATATATTCAAATATCCTACCAAAATTTCATATTTATAAAACTAATCGTTTTGTATGCTGTGATTAATATGATAAAATATAGTCATAGTATATTTTAAAAAATTTAAAAATCGTTTTAGTATCATTGTAATGAAATTTAAGATTAACAAACTACATTTATGTATTGTTGCTTAGTAAATAGGCCTAATAACAAGAAATGATGTTTGTGTGATTTTCTTTAAAGTTCTTCACAAAATATATCAAAAAGTATCAGCATTAAAAAACAGTTTTCGCATTTTATTAGTTCATCGAAATCAAGAGACTTATAATAAATCTAAAAAATAATATTTGCCTATCATGCTCTTTGCATAATGAAGAAAAAAACTGTATTTATGTTCAATACACACAATATATGTTTGCTTTCCTGATGCAACAATACAGCAGAAAGCTTATATACTTAAAATTACCCAAACAAATTAAATGCAGATTCTAATCCAAACTATCAATCTTGGTACCCCGACAAAAAGGCCCCAAATACATTAATCCAACAAAACGGCCAATTCATTCAATAAACTGAATCCTACTTAACTCTAAACTTAACGCAAACCCTAGCACTAACTCATTTGCTTTAATCCTAACCCTAACCGTATCTTAACTCCAACCGTAATACTAATAACTAACAGTCGGGGCCCATTTGTCGGGGCCATTTGTCGGGGCCATTTGCCGGGGCCGTTTTGTCGGATCAAGATCAAACTGTATTGAATTTGAAAAACAGTGAGCAATTGCAAGCCACTTACAAAATTGGTTAGATTGGGAAAAACTTTGGATTGAAAAGGAAACGACTGATCGTCAACGATGTGCCAGTGAAACACATTGAGTTTATTTTGAGCCATAGCTTCCTGTTTATAAAATACAAATTAACATTTCCTTTATGTAACATTTCCTCTATATATTGAACTAAATAAAGCTAAACTGTTAGAAACAGATTTCAAGCCTAGATATTAAAGCCGTATTCAATAATAAACTGTATAATCCAGAGCAGTAAATAATTATAACAATATTGTAATGATATTTCTGAATCAGGAATTGCTGGTGATATCGCATAATATAGAACTAAATATATCTCAGTTAAGTGTTATAAAACACTCATTTTCTTCGAGTTTGATGCTAAATCTCAGAAAAACTTTGTGATGTTATAAGTAGTAATTAAATTCAACAGATATTAACTGGAACACGCGTTGTGTTTATTTTGAGCCAACAAGTAAAAACATTCAAGTAATGTCTTACTTCAGCTACCACTGAAAAACTTTTATAAACACTTAATAGTTTATATAATAATAAAACAACAAAGAAAATTGAGTGAAATACTCATTATACTAACTGCTCAGCAAATATTACAGATGTTATAATATCAGCCATATAAATATGATCGAAAGTTTATTACAAAACCAGTAATAAAACCAGAGGTGTTTAAACAGAGTGTAACAAAATATAACATAATATAACAGACTCTAAAATGCAAGCTATTGATTCAAAATATCTAATTATTTTAGCAAAGTTTTACAGACTTCATCTATTAGCAGAGTAATAGGAAATGTAAATAAACAAATGAAACGGAGCAAAACTTGATGAAAGATCACTGATTATATACACCAGTCGTTTGCCATCATTCATAGTGGTAAACAACTTAGCAAATTGCTGCAACAAAGATTGCCTCGTTTAAATCAACAACCCATCATATAAATCAACCGCAAATAAATTCTCCAGCTGTGCCATTTCTTTAAATCTTTGTACAGTGTATGATTTATAAATAAGCAGCGGACTAGGTGTTTGACCTGGGAGAAATATTTCAGAACTTATTGGATTATCACAAAAAAAACAATCAACATCAACAGAATAATTATGAAATAAATGATTGTTTTAATAATTTAGTACAGAATTTTGAAAGGAAATTATTAACTGATGTATTTTTTCAATTTGCATAAGTTTATAATACAATCCAACCTCTCCCACTAAAAAATACTGATAATATACACCTCAATATAATGTTTTCAAGATTATTTCTTGCAATTACTTTAAAAAGATGGTACAAACCTGTATGCTAAAATTTGTACAACAATATATTGAAATAAATGGATATATTCTACAGTTTAATGACATTTAATATTGTCATTTCCTATCAAATTTTCATTTAGTTAAAGTACTAGAATATTGCTAAATTGTAAGAATCTATTTTAGCATCTTCTATTTTAGCCACTTTTTATTCTTATTTCGTGCCCAAAAAATGACATAATTTGGAAATTAAAGAACTTACAAGATTTTCCAGAATCGTTGACTTATCAATGTAATGTCTAGAAGTGTCCAGAAGTAAACCTCGATGTTTAAAACGTGGAAAGTCATTTATATAAGTCTCATTAACGTAAAACTGTTAAAACAAATGAAATAAAACTGAATAAAAAAGTTTGAAAGAACTGGAATAAAGGCAACTAACAAATAATCACACAGTATCAATTAGGCTTATTATACCAACCCAGTGTATAATACATGCAATTTATATAAATAAATCAAATTAAATTATTTGTTGTATAATAATAAACAATTTGTCTAATGAATGACATATACACACTAATTAACTAAATTAATTGTTTATTTAATAACTGTTAAACAATATTATAATACTTTCCTTACACAACACAACAAGTGTAATAACATAAAAAATCAAGTCTCATATGAAACAGAGATAACAATATAGCTGAAATGATTAGTGCGCGTGATCAACTCAACGTTTAGCACTAAATTAATTCATAAAATTTAAAATAAAAAAAGCATTCTATACAATTGCTCATAGAATTCAGATTAAAGCAGAAACTCAACCTGCTCATCATTGTCATTTTGATAGACAATTTGACTGAATGTTTCCATAGCTCTCAAAGCTCCCCAAACCTCATCACAGACAATTAATGCACCATGTTGAGTTACATCAAGTTTATCTAAACAAACCCGTTCAATATTGTACAAAAAATTCAGATTTATAAAAAGATCTTCCTAATTGTAACATTTGACAAACGGTTTAAGTATTTGACAGAATGTTTATTTGTCTGTTTTAAATATTAGGTTCAGTATTACTGGTTTATGAAATGATATATTGATTCACAACATAGACTTCATTACTATAATTCAATATTTATAAATACTTAAAAGATGAGAATAAGACAATATTATTCCGCTTATTTCATATCGATTAGGAAATGATTACACCAACTACATGAAAGGATATACAAAGCTAAGATTCCCTGAAATAAGATCCTGTATTCCTGATATGACTAATACCTGTGATCAACACAATGACTGTTAGATCAATTATAGCACAAACAGCATAACGCTCCTTTCGAATAAATCATCTGACCCCAACATTGATCAGCATTAAATTATTAAAGTTAGCTATAAAACGCAACTAAAGTACAATTGAAGTATACAAACTTACATGATTCTATCATGTCAAGATGGGGATACTGCACACAGGGTGAAATGACAGAAATATTTAAATATGTCACTTGAAGTTTATCACTCGATGGAATGCTACGCCATTCAGTTTCTTCTCCAAATATATTTCGCTGAATCCGGCGAATATTTGCCAGGAGCTGTTCACATTGATTTCCAATCAGGTTAAATCTAGAATTTTAAGAATAATTTCTATGTGTGAATATGGAACGTACGGTTTTTGAAATTATTTATGCAATAGTATGTAGTTTAGTTGAAATAGCATTAAAACACTCGGTATACAGACAAAGTAGGCTTACATGTTAATAACATTTTAGGGTTATCAATAATCTAAGTTTCACTGTCGAGTTTTTATCAAGAAAAATCAGAAAAATACTAAAAATCAAAACCAAAATGATTTAAATAGTTATGCAACTGATATAGCAGAATTACATTTAGTCTAGTATATAGTTTAGCATTTAGTCTTCAGAAATGTGATTAATACCTAATATTAACAGTAAAAACTACCAGTATCGGATAACACGGAAAAAATAGTGATTTTTTTATAATGAAATTTACGTCTAATTATAATGTATAGACATGAAATGTGTTCAATTCAATAAATACATCAGAAAGCTCAAAACATGAGTAATTACAGTGAATTTGAATACAGTATAATACTTAAAAGTTTTGCAAAAAGTTAAAAAGTTTTGACAAATATACCTAAAAGTTAGCGGATTAATGACAAATGTTGTGTTAGTTGTTTGATAAATCTGTGGCATAGGCCACGGTGATCCCGGGCTGAGTGCAGGCGCGTAGCGAATCTTGAACTTTATATCAGCTGAACCCTTCAATCAGTGATAAAACACCTTTTTTACATTTCTACAGACATAACTCATGGACACATTTTTGAGAGTAATTATGCGATGATATAGTTGTACTGTATGTAACAAACTGTGAGAAAAATGTAATGAATTTCGCAATAGTTTTTATTTCTATTTTCTGCACTTGAAGAAGTTATTATATTTTATTGAAAGATTGACTCTTCACCTGTATATATACATAAATATTTCTTTCTTTTAATGACATTGCATTTCTTAACAAAACGTACAATTACAGTAAGCTTATTTCATTTTTTTGGTTCAAATCTTATGAGTCGGGGAAACATTTTAAAATCTAGAAATATATTCATAGAATTTGAGCAGATTTAGTGAAATTTTAGTCCAGAAAAATCTTATACAATATGTTATAGTATATGGAAAGCCAAATTAAAGAGTAGAGAACGGTCTGACACCAATAATGAGGCAACATTAAAAGATATGTAAATAGATTATTTTTTAATCATTGATTTTCTGCTATCAGCTCGATTGCACCCATCGATTTTTCTATGCAGAAAAGCGATAGAGCAAATATTAAGCAAAATTGGATTCAGAAAATGAATTCTATTGCTTTACAATCTCTTCAATGCATTTTATCGATCAGTTAATAAAGAATACAGGTAATTAAGAAGTATTACAATTATAATAATATAAACTAATGATTACTAAAAATAGCAGTAACGCAAATGTAAGAATACTATATATAACTGAGAAATATTACAATAAAAAAGCGTCATTTTGTTGAGTTTTCTTACTAGTATTATAATAAAAACTAGAATTATTCCATGACAAAAATCAGAGAAATTATTTTACTACAAAATGTATTATACTACAAATTTATACTACAAAATGTTACTTAATTTAATAAAAATTTACAATAAAATGATTATACTACAAAATAATACAACAAAAATAATAAAACTACAAAATAACACGACAAAATTTTATTTCAATTAATTTAAATCTACTACAAAATTATTACACTACAAATCTATTACACTACTATAAAATTATACACAATTTTACTTCATTTAATTTTACTACGAAATTTTTAAAAAATTTCAAAGTTAATTCTTTAGTATAAAAATTATTTTTAATTTTAAAAATTTACAATTGCTCGCTCTTGTACCTTTAGTCCATAAGTTGATCCATCGTCGAACCAAATAACTTCTTTCCTCGCGTTCTGCTCAACCCGGGGTGGAGCCGTTTGTGGGGCCACCGCCTCCTCAGGCCCCTGCGTGTTCAATACAGGCAGGGTGACCTTATAAAAACCGTAACGCGGCGGCGTTACAAACCGCGACGCGTTGAAGCCTTCAAACCGCAGCCGTCTTTCAAGCAAGCGATTTTGAAGGCTGGCGTTGGAGAGACCGAAGGGTATTTTTGCTTTGTTGGGATTGTAGTGCCATCTGTTGAATGAGCCGGTGAATTTTTGTTCGGGAGGAACTTGATTCAAAAGTGAAAAATGAAGAAAGATTTTGATTCAATTGAATTGGTGCTCAAGTTTTCAACAAATTTTAAAACAATTTAAGGCGACTGTAAAAATATGACTGAAGTCACAAATTTATGAATGATATTTATAGTATTCAGTAACCTGCATGGATTTTGTAAATGATAATATGAAGTCTGTGGATTAATCATAATGGGCATTAATTTATAAACAGTAGCAGATTTGAGATGATGAGATTATAAATGAGATTAAATTATCAAGTTATAAATAAAATTGTGGTTTTAAGTCACACAAATAAATTTAAAATAGTAGGCGAACTATACAGTGTACTCGAACTCGGAATCAACAGGTCCTCAAACTAACAGGTTCGATTCCCTAGAACGCTCTTTTTCGCAAAACTTGTTGCACTCTTTAGCAAGTCCCTTAAAGGCATCTACACTAGGCTTACACCAGAAATATCTTTTAAAAACAATAATACAGAAGTTAAACTGAAATATGAAATAAAAAATTCTGCAATTTTAAAGACGATAAGATAGAAATAGTGAAATATTATTTTGATTAAAATCCAACCTTGATCAACTTCACTGAGATCACATACACTGAATACTAAAAATAGAATACAAACAATCATTCCCGCATTCCTTACGTCTAAGGCACATTCAAATGTGAATGATGACGTCATTGGATAATCTAAAAATATCAAAATAGATACATTATAAGTTATGGAATTTTTGCAAAACTAAAAAACATCTGTTCAGAGTTTAAATCCATCTGTTAGCTTAATAAAAACGTCTAGAAGAAAACTGATATAAAAGTTACTCCACAGTTAGCAATCTATCAATAGCATATCTTTTTACAGCTAATAGTTAATAGATGCTCATTGTTATATACAATATGCATTGTTATATACAATATAAATTATATTACAACGTAATCGCATCTGTTAAAAATTAGATTGAAACGCACCAATCAATGCATTAACTAATTCATTTTTATTTCAAGAAAACCGCTACTTTAATAACTTAGTGATACAAAAAGCCTGCTGTTTAATTTTTCTAATGTTTTGTTTTAAAAAATGTCCATTAATCAAGCACTATAGTATACCTGTGTTTTGTTAAGTTAAAAATGCTTATCAAAATTATTATAAAACTGTTACTGGTTGTCAGAATCAAATGATTTCAAAATATAGATTATGTAAAGTGATTAATTATACTTTCAAGTATTACGGTAAATATATTAACAGCCAGGAACTCTTGATAATTTTTGTTCGATATAGCCATAAGCCAATTACTGATAAGGATATTAAACTAATTGCAACTATTAAAAATAATCAAAAATTATTAACAGAAAAACATCAAAAGATTCTTATCTTTCACAATGATAAGACACTATTACACAGAACATTATAAGATAGCAAATGTAATCGCTGAATACAAAATGATAATTGCGCGCAATAAGGAACTATAGGAACTTATAATCACGATAAAATAAAAACGATACGTTTTATATTTGAATAGTTTAAACAAATATTGAAAATAAAAACGCCACACGATTACGGACGATATAAATATAGCAGTCGGTTTGCATATTTTTTTATATAATTGCATAATTTGCGATCGATATAAATTTGTGATATAATTGCTCAGTCAGGAGGCCTCTAGCTGAATCCACATTTATCATTAAAGGCAAAAAATTAACGTTAAGGTATTTTATTTTTATTGTCAGGTGCTGTAATGAATACGCATAACTTCGTAATCGAACACTTACTTAATATGAAAACTGTCGATTTGTTTATTAATAAGAAGTTCAGAAACAAATGCAATATGCAAATTTATACTGCAGCTGTTTTATTACAATGATTTAACTGAACTTCAACAACTTTACTACTTAAAAATTGTAATTGTACAAGTCTACAGGATTTACAGTAATAAATATAAAAACGCCCACCGAAGGTATATTGTTAATTTTCATCTAAAAACCTATCAATTACCAGGCTTTGACCACCCCCCCCCCCTCCTCCCTCTTTCATCTACCAATCTCCCTACACTTCTACACTTGATTAAAGGCTTCAATGTCAAGTCGAGACTACAAACAAGCAAGGATTCTGACATCTTCAAAAGCTAACTTATCATAATACTAAATCATATTTAGGAAACACTGGGCGGTACGCTTGTTCAGCGAGCAGCAACCGAATTCAAACCTCGATACCGGATTTTCAGCTATAATATTGCATTCTACGCAATATTAAACGCAGCGTTTAATTGAATTAGCAGTTTGAAATTAGAGGGAGGAAAGATCGATATATGAGGTTAACTAGAAGGATGAGATTATTAAGTTTACAACTTAAGTATTGAATTTCATCTGTACTTCATAAAGAAAAACTGAAAAATTACATTAAATTTTGTACATTGTTATATATATTGTAAATGTTATATAAATTAAAATGTTATATAATAAAACCATAATTTATATAAATTGTTATATAAATTATGGTTTTATCTTTTTACAAGCAATACATGTTATTGTTAGTAGCATTATCGATAAACTATAATTCAACTATTATACTATTTTTAATATTATTTCACTATGCATTACTACTGCTGTTATATCTTTTAACATGGCCTTGGTGAAATAGTTTAGTGTATAATTAAAATCGTGTTAGTTTAGTTTTCATAGTATATGAACACTTATTATCGTATAACCTGATAATTCTGAACTAAATCATATGAGATCTATTCTCATTATTTAAATGTTCCCTCTGTTTATTATCAGTGTTCAAATAAGCTAAAATAAAGTTACAAAATAAAATAGTATAAGTGCAGGAAAAGCTGTGAATATCAGAAGAATATCAGAAATTGAGGAAAAGATCTGTGGTCTCCTCATTTGAAGTATTTGAAAGTTTGTGTAATAAGAACAGAAAAGCGTCGAGTCAATCATTCGATATCTTTAAGTTGAAGTTGAAAGTGTTGCAATGAAGCTAACCGCAAAGTGATGTATTATGTGGGTCAAACCAGGTCAGCTCTAATCTGACCTACATAGAAGTATTAGAATAAAAAGAAGTAAATACACGCTAAAGATTTTATAGACACTATAGATATATTTTAATTGGCTTCTTTTGAACTAAGAACAGCCATTTATTACGATTGTATCATTAATTAGTGTTAACTTTGGCACAATATTATAGCACTAACTCATAGATATACTGTATAGCATAAAAATGATCAAATGTAGAGCATTGCATTCAGTCAATTTAGTTTAAAATATAGTGACTTAAGTCCATTAAATTCTTCGTTTTCTTATATTTATGTTATTTATATCGTTCAATGTTATATCATAAATTTTTTATGACGAATAAAGATACAAATAACAAATGTCAATTTTGCCATCAAATATAAAAAATCGCCCAGCTAGCTCATAATGATCACAATTTATTGACATTGTAAAATAAAAATAACAGAAGCTTAGAATCTGCAGATTAGAATAGCGAAATTTAATCGAGTTATCAAATCTCAAGTCTGTTAGACACTGTTCCCTACATCTGTTATCTGTCAAAAGACAGATAATAGCGGTTCATATTATCTGTTATCTGTCAATACTCTGTACTATTAACGTTTTAATAACGCAATGCACATTACATTACACAGACTTGTATCTCGCATACACATTAAACTATAATAATAATATTATTATGTTAAATTATTGTAACTGACCGTTATATCTAGTAATGTACTAAAAAAACAGATCTAAAATTGTTTGTTTTTGCAGTTTTATTTTCTTCAGAATTTAATTTAAAGTTACAAGCAAACAGACAAACAAGATTAACAAAATTTCGGGATCTGATTTAGCACGCAGGACTTAACTTTACTGAGAATTGATTTATCACCAGGTCTTGAAAATATTCAGTAAAGTTAAAACATGCAGTAAAATTTACCTCGGTCTCAGAGTTTTCTTATTTTAAATACTTTAGATTTGCGAGGCTACAGTACATCCACATAGCATCACGGTCAGTTATTGTTAAAATTACGATAATTTAGAATCTAATAGATGATAATTTTACTAAGATTTAAGTAATACAATTAGGCTAAAAACACGCAATATATTAAATTTCACATTGAAATTAAATGCTAAACTATTAAGAATTGAACAATACAGAAGGTATACTGCACTGATATACGGCACTGAACACAGTTGACTTAGTAATATAATCTCAGATGTTCTCTCAGTAAATATTTATCTTAAGGTCTGCAGAAAGAATTGAGTGCAGAAGCCTGGCATGAGAGAAAAGAATGAAAGAACAAATATAGAACAAAACCTGTCGATGATATAAAATCAATACAACAATTCTGTGAGTACTGAAATAAAAGAAAATCAGTGCATTTAAAACTAAACTAATGGTTTAAAACTTGCCTTTATTATATCTTATGTGTTTAATTTAATTATTAATGTAATAAAATAATAATGAAATAAGGTAATAAAAGAACCCGCTGATAAAAATTTAGATAAATACTGAATATCATAATAATATTAGGGCACGCGAGTGATATGTGTAAACTATTAGCTAGGCTCAGCAGTAGTACCTAATTATTATTTTTGCCATAATACACATAAAACATACAGTACATCCTGTATTGATATATTCAGCAAATATCATTAAATATACACAATTATGAACAGTTGTATTGATGCAATGGCATCATCACAATTTTATTGTTATTTGTAATTAGGTTCCGCGTCTGATTAATTACAGCAAATCTATGATGTTAATGTTTATTTATCAATTGCATATTAGATTATAGCATATAAACTAATTAATACATTTAAACTTTTTAGCTGAAACTGGATAACTAGTAGATTGTTTAGGCTTCATAAACATTTAGCCTAGTAAACGCATATCTATGTTTTATTTTCAAACAAAACATAGATTTTCTGTTCCCTTAATAAATAGATATTCTGTTCCCTAAATAACTCTAAAAATATAACAAAAAATTCACATAAAATTCTGACAATAAAACTAAAAGTATAACAAAATTGAATTGCAAAATTAACCTCAAATGTCAATCCAAATTTGACAGAGCCTACAACGTATGTATTGAAAAAGCCTTATAAACGCATTTCTTTCTGACATTCATGACATTGATACTATATGGGTTATTCTCAGCAGCAGATAAATATCGACTCTATTATTGAAAATATTGAACAAAACGCTGTGAATGGCAAACTGTAAACAAAAGGGAAATCATAATTCAGAAATCTGCATCGAATCCCGCTCCTGATGAAACTATTTGCAGAGTAAATAACCTTGATAAGAGAATCTTTCCATCAAAACAACACGGTGAAAATCAGTACAGGCCTATATTCACAGAGCGTACCAATAATAAAATATTCTGATCCGAGCACAGATAGGAAATTGTTTATCATCGTTCAAGGCCATGCGAAAAGGAAGCCGAAATCAAATTATAAATAATAACAAATAAAATGATGTAGGATAAGGGAAGTTAATTAAACGAAATATCCGCGATGAAAATGTAGTGAATTACGTGTAGTGAATCTGTAACTTTGGTTTCAATTCTTTTGAGCCATATGTAAATATTTAATTTCTAATCTACTATCAAATAATCAATATTTTTCATTTCTCATATTTTATATATAATCAAACGTTCAAAAGTAAACTTCAATAAACTATTGCATACTGTGAATATAAATAGCATTATATAGTTATAAGACTACTATCGATATTTGAATGATTATCTGAAAGCAAACGGGTTAAATAATTTTTTCTAGTATTTTATGTACTGCAACAGTATTTAAGTCGAGTTAATATCAGCGCGTGCATCAGCGCTGATATTAACTCGACCATGCATCAGCGCGTGATGGAGCATACTACACGAGTATTGAACGCGCACTCGTGATCATAGATTTTCTATTGTAAACTTTTATATTTAAATCTACAGTTGATCTTTCTATGCATATGAGGTGCCATTAGTCAATGTAGAAATAACTTTTAACATTAATAATGGGCTATCAGAATTATGAAATATCTGAATAGAGATAAGAAGATAATGTTACTGACATCATTGGCCAAACCTACATCAAAACGATAAAAGACTAAAACTACATCTTAAAGATTAAAGATTGCAATTTTTGAAACAAAAAATACACACTGTTCAGATAAAAGCAAAAGGTACAACCAATGCATTGACAATAAACATTTCTTGCTATTAATAACTATAATAACTATCAAGTTTCTTTTCAAGAGCTTGTGCTCATATAGCGCTAACTTAATTATAACTTTTTGGAAGCAATCAATTTGAAGTTTATGTAATAATATTAAAATATTTAGATTGTTTTTGAATAAAATGAAGATGTAAGCAAACTTTGATCAACATGGAAATTAGTCAACTTATATATATAAATTATTATTGTAAATCATTTTTGCGTGATCTATAATAGGTAAATGCTGAAAAGTTAATGTGATCAAGCGGGTATTAACAAATATACTGTGTTGTTTAACTTAGCTATTCTCTTTTTCACGCTATATATGCTACACTTTATCTGTTTTCTATCACCAGAAATCGTATTGTAAAGTTTTAACTGAAAAAGATATATACCAAGTATACGCTTCTGATGAAAACCCCTTTGCAATAAATGTACACTTAGGCTATACATTATCTACATAGGCCTACATACTCTACATTGGTAGTAACAGAATATATTGCTGTATAGTAAATCATTCTCCATAAGATAATTAGTAAATTCAGTCCCATCCATTTATAATTATATAATTAAAACTGCCAGCGTAATTAATTGACAAGAAACAGTCCTCAATATATCAATTAAATTGGACTATCACATATAGCCATTTATACATTGACATTCAACGGGTTGAATTTATCATCTTTTTACACATAAACTGCAACAAATATACCTTTAACAATGATTAAAATTAAAGATTCATGCTGTGTTTACTTATTAGCAAAACTGCCCGAAGCGATAAAATATAAATCTGTAAATAGAAATATTCAATAAACTATGGCTTATAAAGTGCAAACAGATAAATCATTGTGTCTATTAAAACTATCAGTCGATAAAATGATTGATGCAATATTCGGCAACAATGAAAGATTATCATTTTAGGATAAGAATGGTTCGATCACTCATTTAAAATGTATTATCATAAATTTAGTCGTGATAAAGATTTTCGTAAATATTTAAAAAATATATATACTAAATTATTTCATCAGACCATTAGATATTTAACGACATCCAACGTGTTACAAACAGTTTTGCTAATTGTTTTAGTATCATTTTATGTGAATAAAAGTGTGAAGTTATGATAATAAAACACTCAAAGTAATTCAAAAGTCATGATTATTTGCTAAACTTGAACATAATCATTGATACTTAGAAATCAAGCGCAAATGATTATTGTAGAGAAAGAGAAGGAAAAATAAAACGAATTGGATATAGAGAGAATAGAATATCGATTAATTGACAAAAATCTTTCAGTCATTGTTTTAATATAGAATGTTTAATAATGCAAAAACGTTAATGATTATGTACAATATAATATGGAGATAGGAACTCTTTCAATGTGAATTTCCTGTTTCTTGTAAAATCATAAACTCTGATTTTATTAACAGCTCTTAAACTTTTTAAAATAATAACTCTACAAGAATTGAATTTTCATTTAATGAAAATAAAAGTGATCGCTTAAACACGGTTCAGACTGGGCGCTTTGTCGAGGAGCTCGCCCCGCGACTCGCCCCGCGACCCGACGCGCGACTCGCCC
>JAQIXG010003063.1:0-15860 GCA_034700105.1 Oconnorella tubifera
ATCGGTCAAAGACGATTTAAAGAATAACAGTAATACGAATAAGTGAGTAGAATCACATGTTTAGTAAAGTTTGTCTGAACTATATCTTACAACTAATTTCAAAGTACCATTTATTCATTTATTTTTATCTTGTAAAAATAAGCCTCTTGAATTAAATTAGCCTGTAAAATTATCTTGTTACATTAACTTGTTAGAATTGTCGTCAAAAATCTTTGAAGTTGGTGAACTATTAGAAGGTAAGAATCTCATAAAATTGTTTGAATTTTTTGCTTATAACTGCTGAGAATTCGGCGTCGGGGGAGGAGGTGTAGGGACAGGGGATAGGAGAAGGGTAAACATATCTAAAAACATAAATACAAAAAACAACACGTAAGCCTACACAAAATAATCTAAAAAATACTTTCAACGTCTAAATTTAATGAAAAAAGATCAGGTTAGTTTATTATCACCACACTAAAATATAGTTCAAAGATACTAATCATTGTAAAGTGATATTGTTGAATGTCGCCAGTATCTGATGTTATTCATTAAATTGATAGGTAAGCATATAAAAAACTAAAGTAACGCGATCAAATGTGCCTAAAATTAGTAAAGAGATAAATTTCACGGTTTTTATTTTTATTTTAGAAATAAAACGATTTGACGCCCCAGTTTCAAATTTTGATCTTGATATGTAAACTACCTTCTTGATATATTATTAGAAATTTTATTAACTTAAACAACGTCGGTTAATATTTATGTTAATATTTGAATTAAGTAAAGCCTATAATTTAGACCTTTGTCCTTTATAGCATGTCGTGTGAAACTAAAGAATTTTCAGTGACACAATCAATAAATCTTGATTATTTCAATGAAAATGATGTTAAGCAAGAAAGCTGTTTTGACCAAGAAACAAATATTTTGGAAACAAAAAGTTTCATACTTGAAGAATCAGACTTGATGAAAAATGTTGAAAATAACTTGGAGGGAAATTCAAAAATTGAAAATGAGCACAATTTGAATTTTGAATCAGAAAATGACTTTATGAGAGAATCAAATAATCCCAACAAGGAATTTGATGTCAGTCAACAAGTCGGCCAATTCAGTCAACCAGACAGTCAGTTTAGTCAACCAGACAGTCAGTTCAGTGAACCTAATGGAAATAGTGAATGTATTGACAACAGTAATTCGTCAGTCAATCAGTCAGATAATATGGAACAGAAAGAACTCCAGGCAGTCAATCAATCAGTCAATCCTGATCAGAAAGTCAACGGTGAAGCATCAGTCAGTCAATGCAATAATGTTGAATTTGTAGAAAATCATTCAGTGAATCTATCAGTTAATGCAGAACAATGCAAATTAAATGTATCAGAGAATACAGAACAAAACGAAAATGTTTTGTATTCAGTCAATGTATCAGTGAATACAGACCATAGAAAAGATGATTCGGTCAATTCATTGATTAATAGTGATGAATGTCAACAACATTTAGCCAACAACTCAGTCAATATAGAGCGACAAGAGGAATCAGTCGATCAATCAGTCAATGAATCAGTCAATATAAAACCAGAAGAAAATATACTTGATCAGTCGATCAATGAATCAGTCAATATAAAACAAGGTGAGCATTCAATCGATCAATCAGTCAACGAATCAGTCACTATAAAGTCAGAAGAGAATTCAATCGAACAATCAGTCAATGCATCAGTCAGTATAAAGATAGAAGAAAATACAAGTGATCAGTCATTCAATAACTCAGTGAATTTAGAACCAGAAGCGGATTTAGTCGATCATGAGTTAGTCAATTCTGAACAAAGTGAATTGCATTCAGTTAGTTACTCCATTAATAGTGAACAAAATAACCATAATTCAGACAATGAATCAGTCAATGAATACGATGCAGAACCCAATTCAGTCAGTCAATCAGTAATCATAATGCAAGAAGATAGCGATTCAGTCAATCAACAAGGATCAATAGATTCAGTCATTCAATCTAATAGCATTGAACATGAACATCTCAAGGCTGTTGATATTATTGACAATGTATCTACACAAGCTATAGATACTATTGATAATGTATATTCATATGCAAATGATACTATAAATAATGTATCTAAACTGTCAAATGATACAATTGTTCACGTATCTACATACGCTATTGATAGTATTGATACTGTATCTACACAGATGATTGATACCATTGACAATATATCTACATATGCTATTGATACTATTGATAATGTATATTCGTATGCTACTGATACTGTTGATAATGTATCTAAACAGCCAAATGATATCATTGATAATGTATCTACACAATCTACTGATACTATTGATAATGTATCTACACATTCTAATGATATTATTGATAATAAATCTACACAGATGACTGATACTGTTGATAATATATCTACACTGGCTATTGATGCTATTGATAATGTAGCCACACATGCTACTGATACTATTGATAATGAATCTACTGACGCTATTAACACTGTTGATAATGTATCTAAACAGTCATATGATACTATTGATCATGTATCTACCCTGGTTATTGATACTATTAATAATGTTGTCACACAAACTAATAATACTATTGATAATGTATCTACACAGATGACTGATACTATTGATAATGTGTCTACAAAGGATATTGATATTACAGATAATAAATCTTCACAGGTAGAATATACTATTAGCAATATATCTGCAAATGCTACTGATACTATTAACACTGTGTTTACACAGGCAGAGGATATTATTGATAAAGTATCTTTTCATGCTCTTGATACTTTTGACAATGTATCTAAACATTCTACTGACAATAGTGATAATGCATCTACACATGCAAGTGATACTGTAAAATGTGAACAAACAGATTATATATCTTCTCAGGAAAGTGACACTGTAATAACTGATAAGTCTGTAAAAACTGAAAATGATGACATGCCAAGGGACTCGAATATTGAACCAAATGATATCATATCAATCGACACTAAAATGCAATCTGAAAATGCTTTCGCTGACATAAAACTAGCAAATGTTGTGTCGGGTGTTGCCGGTGTCAGTGAAGACATTTTTATTTCCAGTGACATTAATGGGGCACACAATGCGGTGCCAATTGACATCAATAAATCCTATGAAATATCTTATGATTTAATTGAATTTAAAAGCATTCAGTTATCACCTATGACTGAAATAATCAGTGAGCTTTGTTACAAAAATCAGCATCCTTTAGATGAACATGATAATAATATTTCTGATAGTCATGCACTCTCTGATTCAAATATACCATTTAAAGAATCACTTGAATCTATCAAAAAAATTGAAAGCTCAGACACTTTTTCTTATATTTCTGATGAAAAATCCTCCGGATTATTTAAGGACTCCGATGTTTCTTCAATCGTGTGTACTGATTCTAGTAATAATACTAAATCTGATGCAATAAATTGTGAAGTCACTTTAAAAGCAAGTATAGTCAATGAAGTTGATGGACACATTGCTAGTCCTAGTGATAGTTTACATCATGTAGCCTCTCTGTGTCAACAGAAACCGGTCTCTGACCAGACCTACAGATTATCAACTGACACAAGTATTCAATTTCCGAAAGTATCTAGTTTTAACACAGATAACATCAACTCGAGTTTTGATACAGTGAAGGATAGGATTAATGAACATTCTTTTCCTGATCCTCCTCATACAGTGTCTGCCTCCATGGCCAAGGCTCCAGCAATGCCAATTCTCAACGAATGTCATCATTCGGTTGAAGAGTTAATCGTGATGTTTGAAACATTGATGAAAAGCGATGCTAATGATGAAAGTATCAATCGTCGCAATTCTTTTTCGGGAGAATGTGGATCTACGATAAGAACAGATGGGCAGGATAAAATTGAACATTCTAGAATTAAAGTTGTATTGGAAGCTCATTTGAAAAACAGGAATACTGTAGTAAATGAAGCTAATCAATCCGCGAGTATGGCATGTACTAATTTTGATGAAATGTTTAAAGAAAATAATATCATTCCACAAAACAATGAAGCATCAGTGTTTGTTGGTAATCAGACATCTGATATTGAAAATCTACACTGTGATGAAGACAAGAACACACAGAGCAGTAGAGGAATTGAATTCAAAACAGAACGAGAATTATTCACTCAGTCGACCATTTCAACCAGTTCGACCATTGATCCGGGTCACACAGTTAAAAATAGTGATACAACTACCACCACTGAAGGAAATTTCACCTACTACAATGGTCAAGCTATCGCTGGATCATCACGCAATGAAATAAATTTGACAAAACATGAGACAGTGAAAAATAACCAAGATGATGGATTTGAAATTGCAGCAAGGGCTGTAGTGTCATCTGCTGTTGATTGGGGACCTTTTTGTATCTATGTTATGTTCGCTGCATTGATGTTTAATATTTCTCCGTTTTATTTGATTTTGTTTTTGTCAGTATACTCTCTGGTTAATTTTGAATAGATTCATGTGTATTGGTGTGTATTGAGTTTTGAGCTTAACTGATTTTCTTTTATTTCACAGTTGATTTATTAATAAGAAACACTGTGATGTTTTTTGCATGTTTTAGGATAAGATTTTGAACATTTTCTCTAATTTTTGCCTGTTATTTATTGCATATTAATTTTTGTATTAAACATTATCCTACTTTTAAAATGATTATTTAAATGATTTTTTGCAAATAATCTTTTTGACAGGCCTGCATGGTGCAACGGTATGAAATATAAGCTAAAAACTTTGAAATACTAGATTCGAATCCGTTTGACCGCGATATAATCACACAGATTCTAATAATGTATAATTTTTAGTAGTTATCATTTGTATAAATCTTGATTATAGATCTTGAATTTACTGTAGTGATCATTATAAACTTATCTTATTATTTTACTACGCATTGTAAAAAGTCAAGCGTTCATTTGTCACTTGATTTCTGCAGACTCTTTGTGCTGATGTGACATTAAGTGCTGATGTGACTCTTTGTGCTGATGTGACATTAAGTAAGGAACTATCCATCATCGCTGCTATTTTTTAATACCAAGATTGAAGAATTGTACTTATTTCGCTTTTTATGATTATCTAATTTTTTTTCAATGTTTGCTTCTTAATTAATTCATCGAATGGCGTATCCAGGATTTAACGAGTGTGGGGGGGTCCTTTCAAAGTATGGGATGACATTTTTCTACTTTTAAGTTAACACTCTTTTTCTGTTTTTATCTCCGTAATGCTATTTTTCTTTACTAAATAGAAGAGAGAGAGGTTAGCAATGGGTTATTGCATACTTACAACCACCCCCCCCCCTTAACCACGACATTGTATTATCATGTAGGGCCTACCGTAGTTTAGACATTTAGGGATTTTTTTAAAATAGTATAGTAGAGACCCAGCACCCCCTTTTAACAAAATCGGGTTTCATCCTATATTTAAATTGAGTCACTCCCCATTGGAAATTTCTCTCAACGCCCATGAATTACTCATTTTACGCTAATAATATTATTTACAAAATCTCACAAATTCAGTCATTATATGTGCAAATTAATTGCATTGATTTTGAACTTGTTACTATATGGAACTACATTAGTGACTTATTTATAAATTTCACAATTTTTTCATTATTGCATCCTTAAAATCACTTTTAAAATCTATTGTAAAATATTCAAAATATAAGTTACTACTGCCATTTTTGTCTCAACAAGTGGTGGTGCAATACCCATTACCATTATATTTGCTGGGACATGTAATTATTATGATTATATTAAGTAGGGGTTATATTAAGCTACAATAATTTTTAATATTAAACTTATTAAACTATAATTAGTATCATTATAATTGCACTAGTGTGACTTTTATGTTTAAATTATTTTTTCGTACTTTGTGATTAATTTAATTTATGTATTTATGAGTAATAGTCTTTGTCATTCCTATTGCATTACATCTGACGTTACTTATATTCACATTAAATATATGCACTTTATCGTCTTATTATAGTCGTTGCTTTATAGTAATTTATTGAGTGGTGAGCTAAAAGTAAATTGAAGCAAAATTTAATATTAAGATTATCTTTCAATAAGATAAGAAATAAACATAATTTTCAATGCAAGTTATTTTTAAAAAAGATATTAAAAAAATCAAATTAGAGGTCTTAAAAACTAAATTCAGTGTTACATATATAGCTCTCACTAATTTTCACAGCTATGAAGATTTATTATTATTAGTGCCAATTTATTGGCGTAGCCGAGATTTCACGAAAAGAGGAGATGTTTCCTCCAAATAATGAACTTCTGACCTTTTTAAGGTTATCACTCATTATTTGATCTTGGCATATGTTTACATGTTTTTGATCTTTAAACACATATATTTTTGTAATATATCCAACGCACATTTTTTACCAAATCGTCTCAACGGAGAGGGCGGGGGTACAAAACTGACACTTAACATTACAGAAAACTTGATTTATCTTCAGTGGAGAAGGTGTTTTAAGTTAAAACCCCCACAACTCCACCCCTCTAACCCACAACCTCTTGCTTACGCCCTACGTCGCTTGTTACTTGTTTCATAGATATTACTAACTTATCTCCTACTTCTCTTTGAGATGAATAATATTTTTAAATTTTGAACAAAAATCGCATTCTTACAACTTTACAGCACTTATCGCTTTATTATATGATCTCATCTAATTCATATCATAATAATACGATCGTAATGATATTATCTAATTAAAAATTAGTGAAAAAACCCTCGTATCCTCCTGCCAATTTTGCACTTAGACCCTTCACTGCCTAAATACCCCCCTTTGGAAACCCCGTGCAACCCTTGAGTGACCCTGTGAATGATATGTTAATGATATAATTAATGAGCGCACTGTGTAATTGTACAGGAAATGCTTTCTGCGATAAATTAACCCTAGTGTGTCAACAACACAACGGTAAGAGGTTTAGTAGGACTCATTCAAAATATGTGATTTATTAGCATGTCATATCTCTATCGCGAAACTTTTTTGAGATCCTCAGAAAAGAGATTTTATAATTCATGTGACATGTTTTTAGCTTAAAAGAATGTTACAAAGAAAGGTTTAGTTGTACTTAAAATACTACATTTTCTATAAAATTTAGCATTTATGCTACATAAATTGCTACATTTATTTTTTAAATAAATGTGCAATTTATTTTTAATTGGTACATTATAATTGTATTTTTTTTTAATATTTCAATTAATTTAAATTCATTAGGCGTAAAGACTTAGTGAAAATTATTTCTCCGCATTCTGAGTCTCACTAAAGTTTTCGCGTTTTAGCTTCAATTGTTTGTTTAACCTTTAGGTAACTCGTCGTAAAATTACTTGACACTAAAGGGGTTAAAAATTGACGGAAAGTGGGGGTGGGGGATGATGGGGGAGGGAGGCTTAAGTGCTAAATTTTTTTTCAAGACGACCGTTATAGATATCCTTATTATATAAAACACACAAGTGTTTTGAGAGGTAGTTTTGAATTCAAATTGCTTAGATTTTGAATAAGACAAAGTTCACAACAATATTAATTACAGGTCTAATTAAAGTAATGAACAACTTTCAATGGATTATTCGATGGCTATTTGAGGTTATAACGTAGCATTGTGAATTAAATGAATAAATAAGTAAAATAATATAAGTTATACAAATATAGTTAGTTAATAAGTCATTAATAGTTTTTTTGTATACGTATATATAACTTAGAGCAATAATAGTTCACGTTTAAATAACATGATCATATAAAATGGTAAATGGAATAAAATGTTTGATCACAGATCTTCTCGGTTAATAATCAATGAACACACATTTTATTGACAGAGCAAAATCTGTTAAAGACAGTTTAAACAACGGTTCAAACAAGTATTGCAATTCGAAAGTATATTTAATAATAATAGTCGTATAATTTGTTGTATATTCACAGATGTGTGACATATTAATTTATTCTCTAGTCGAATTAATATTATTAAAAAATAAATCAGATATATGAAGCTTTACAATGTACATCGATACGTATCAGGTCTATTATAGTAGTACAACGAAAGAAAACTAAAGAAGATGCAAAAGCAAATAGATTAGTGCACAGACTGTAACACCAGTACAAAAAAGGTTAGAATTTTCTATTGTAAATCATTTAAATTAATTTTAATGGTCCTTTTAACTAGATATATCTATCTGTTCAATGTGTTCATGCATCTCTCTGCTCTTCTTCGTTTGTTGGATTGTCCGCCTGTTGTCCTTCGCAGTCTAATCGTTCGTCCCATAATATTATAGGCCTAAAGGAACGAGCAGAAAAAAGGACAGACAGTTAGTTCACTTGTCTGTCAGACAAACGATCTGGCAGACAGTCCGTCCATTTATCTGTCTGTCTGTCTGTCTGTCGCTCTCCCACGCTGTCTAAGTCAAGCGCTACTAGCACGCTCTTTCTTTAAAAGTCTTTAAGATTACAAATAGAAATTACTAATAACTTTCTATAGCATACTGATTGTTCTAGTCATATATAACAATAATTACTAGGCATTAATCATATATGAGACAGAAAGAGGGGTGGGGTGAAAAACTTTAAGGGGGGGGGGTCTGGGCAATGTGGTATATAGAAGAATGATGACAACTTCCTGTAAAAAATGGCTACAAAAAAATTGTCTATAAACCTCATTATATTAGATATATTTGACCTATATTATTGTTCGAATATTATAATATTCCGTAGTTTCTACGTAGTTTCTCTTTTTATATATGATTTTTTGCCTTTTTAGAAAATAATTTATACTAAAAGTGAAAAAAGTGAAAAAATTTACACCCATAGTTGTTATATTATAATATTTCATAACTTTACTTATAATTATTGTAGAATTTCTGTAACATTTCTCTCTTTTCATTTAATTTAACATTTTGTTCATCAATATTGTGTAAAAGTTTTATTCTATAAAACTTTTACACAATATTGATGAACAAAAATGTTTCATCGAGTCATATATGATTGATGATTAACAAATGATTGGAGTGCGTGGGAGGTAGGATTGGTTTGAAGATTTAGAGATTGATGAGCGGACGGGGCTCGGATGATTTAACGTTGTGATTCATCACGGAAGCGTCAGGTTAACAGTTGTTACTGTCATGATGTTTGTCTTGTATACGGACATCTGTTGGTCAGTCACATACCAGGGGGGATTTCAGGGAGGTTGCATGGGTAGATTAGAGGGATGGTGGAGAAGGGATCACCCTCTATCCTATCCAGAAATTTTATAATAATTACTGAGAAACATGTGAACTATTGACTTTCGATTATCATTCTAGTATGAATCCACAAATGCTGTAAATATAATGAATACTCTTATAATCTTATTTATAAATAACATCAATGTTTAATAAGATAGTCAGATATCAAGATCGTGTCGGGGCAGGGAATATTAAATTTTAAAAAATGACGGTAGATTCAAACATTATGGTGATTAAAAATGACTATATACAAGGTTACTTTATCGATCACTTGGTACAGTAGGACATTACTTGAACTCTACTATGTAACAATAAAAAATGATTGCAATAATTCAGCTAAAAAAAATTAAGATTTGTTTTTGTCTATAATTTTAAAAATCATTCGTTTGGGGGCCCTCCGAGAATTTGATTCTATAGATTCGCACTTAATAACGCGCCTAATTAATTAAATGATTCATTTTAATTTAATTAACTTATTTATTTAAAGTCATTTTTAATTTAATTGAAATTGTTAATTTAATTAAACCCTGCATAAAATTTGAAATTTATTTCAAAATTTTGTAGGCGTATACAACTATTTAACAACAACTAACTAACTATAACAATTTTTTGCCTAAATAACTGAAAATGCCTAAAAATGCCACTTCTCTTTGCCCCCCCCCCCCTCTTGCAATAACGTTTACATAGCTTGTCATAACCGGCACACGTGTGCCTTAAATTGAAAAACTGAACAAATGTCTGGCCCTTGATGTTGCATTGTTTTGAAAACATGGCATACTTCGTGCAAGTAAATCCATTAGTTTTACATCATTCAGTCTCCAGAGCTTTCAGTTACAAGCTGACCTTATAACAGTAAATTTCTAGTTTAAAATTGTTATGGTATTATGCAGATGCCTGCCTTTTATTAATATTATCAGTTTAATTCAGCCAGAAACTTTAGATAATTACTAAATAGTGAAAAATTACACTTTTTATGCAGAAATTGCATCGTCACCTGTAGTTAATCTATTTCAATAAGAAATCATGTTTAAAATGTAAGATTGTGGCTTTATTTTAAAATTGTTTTATTGAACCTAAATATTCATTTTACGTATTTTAATTAAATACTTTTTAATTAATTAGATTATCACTATTCTTACTTGTAATATAACATGAATTCACTTAAATTTTACATAATTGTCAATTTTAAATGTTAGTTATTTGATGATAAATAATAACTGAAAATTTAGCTATAGTATATAATAGTAATGGTATATATTATCTAAATAGGCTTACAGTAGCTGTCTGCGATTATTTCTTATTACGCATAATATCGAAGAAAGCATCATTTTATTACAGTTTGTATATAAATGTTGGAGACTGTCTGCAGAAATAAAATATATTGATTGCTTTCGTTACTTAATTTCCATTTTAAAATACTGCGATGTTATTTCGGCTAAGGAAATGAAACATTAACTTCTTAAATTATTCTGGTTTCATCCAAACTTCTAGAGAGATGTAAATATTGAAAAAAATAGGATTGAAGTTACGGTTATAGATAAGGTTAAGTTTAGGGTTAGTTAGGATAATGGTTATTAAATGAACTAATGGAGCCAATTTGTCGGATTAACGTTTTCGAGAGAATCGAGACTGTTTTGTCTGGATACCCCATCAATTGATTTAAAGTATACTGAACATCGTCTTTTTTTTGTTATTAAACCACAGTACAACTTCTGATATATATAATTTCAGAATCATGTATATATTGTGTGCTGAGAAAAGTTTTGCAAAGTTATCACTATAGTAAATATCAAGTAGGTTTCCGGATTTGTCAGTTAGATTCCAATTAAAGCTCGCTATATATCTAACTTTCTGCACCCTTTAGTAAGACGTTTAAATTAACAGCTGCTTCATTATCCATATAACACGGTTAAATCTAAATTACTTTACATAGATAATGTCCCGTAAAGTTTAATTATATCGAGGCGGATTAAATATCAATAGTTGACTTGTGATCAAAGATCAGATTCAGGAATGATTCAATGCGCCAGATTGTGTTACCATTACGATAATGAAATTTAATTAAAGTAACCCTGAACTGTAATAGTTTATTAAGGGTTAATTATAGTTGCATTTTAGAAATAAGACGCAATATTATGCAAGCAGTGATTTAAAATCATTACGGATATATAATTCATTTTATATGAATTATATATCTGTAAGGTTCGCCGGTATACCACAAAAATTATTGTTAACATATGGTATTGTAAATAATATATATTTTTTATTAAAAAATGATTTTCCCATATCTTAAAAACATATATAATTCAAATATACTTCTTTATGGTTTTAGTTTAAATTTGCCTTTAATATAAGCCATGTTGAAAAACCAGGGGTCATTACTTAATTTATAATGTTTTTGAAATATTTGTCTATAATTAATACAATCAGGTATTATTCGCAATATTTCAGTTGATAATAACTAATATAAATTTTAATTAAGCATTAACATCCTTATCATTACTAGGTACTATTTTGATATTCTTCGTTAATATACTTTTGTGATATAATTAGCTAGCGGACCTTTGTGATTCATTAATTAATACAGTCCAAAATTTAAATGTCTTTCTTATAAAATTAAAGCCTCTCTTTGTCTCTTTCACTGTCATTAACTCACGCATTCGAATCATACCGCACATAATTAATCCTACAGTGCACACCCCACTGATGGGTTAACGCCTTTGTTTCAAATTCATCCCGGGTTAATCTAATCTACCCGGTATCAATTGACTTCTTGTTTTTAAATCACATCCATCTTTCCCCAAGTCTCTTTCCCTACCCCTCCTAACCCTAATCGGAACCCCCTTCCACTTTCTTGTTTGTAATTTGAGCCGTTGACTTCATTAAGAGATTAGCTAATGAAGTCTTCGGCATTAATTCTGCGTCTTTATTGTGAAAGTGATGGAGATTGGATCTCCTGTCAGGAGTTGCAATGATTCAACTGTTTATGTTGTAAACTGATAAGATATCATTGATAAAGCATGGTATACATGATAGAAATTTAAATTAGTTGAGCAAGAGTAAACGTATATACTGAAACATTGACTATGTATTTTATATATTAGTTTTGCATAATATAATGTATGTTTCAAAGAAAAATATTCGATAAACTAAAATAACACACAAGTATCTATACAATATAACTTTAAACTTATATTTTTGTTGTACTACATTTGTATTTAATCTATTTCTATTCAATATTTAAGTTCAATTTTTATGTTTCTCTATGTCTAATTTGTACTACGGATATCATTTCGTATCAGATGTATACTTCTATACTTCCAGTTCGCATTTAAGTTTTCTACGAATTTAGCCCGGAGCTCGAGCGGTGCTCATTAGCTGATCGAGTTTCAGATAACAGCAGCAAAATAATTTGCTAGCTTGTAATTAGCAGAAATTTTGTATTTATTCAATGTCCGACCATTGAGTCTTATTGATAACAAGCGTTTTAGGAAAGCAGCTGATCAAGATCCGGTATAGGATCTTTCGAGTTCACGAAGGAATAAGAATATACATTCGTACACTATCATTTTTTTCGTCAATACTTTCTTTACAACATCTCATTTATTTATTTGCAGTTATGTTAGTAACTTTTAGGGTGATGGTTAAGGTCATGTTTAGGTTACCATTAGGGTTTGGGTTAGGCTTAGTGATATCATTATTACTGAAGTGTTATACTTTTATAATGAACAGAAGAATAATTATGATTGTTATTCATTAGTTTTCTGCCTAAGTTATAGATGTAATTTTTATGTTCTTCAAATAAACAACGGATAAATAGATGCTGATGATTTTTTTTGTCTAAAACTGTCTCCATGTTTGATGGGAGTGGGAGGGAGGTGGGTGATGGGGAGGGGCTACAGACCACACCAGATAGCACCATGAATTTTTATTTAAAAAAAATAGTTTTGAAAATGTATAGAAACCTCTACAAAATTTCAGAGTATGATGTACAAATGAATAAACAAGCTGCACAAACAATTGCAGATATACATACATCCAACGCAGACATATCATTATACATACAAAAACATACACGTAAACAAATATATAGAGACATAATCACGCACAAACGAATACACATCGAAACACAGAGACACGCAAACATATAAACACACAAATATCATCAACCCCCTACAGCGCGGATGTAACAGATGTTTTTGCTTGCTCCTTTACCTCCGTGGTCATTATTAAACCGAAATCATTTTTCTTCCTATCAAACCCCTCTCTCACTTTCACCCTCTTCTTCGACCCCTCCCCCTCTAGGGCTGCTTGCAGCCCCCAACTGGGGGTGTTGTGTTTGACCGTCCAGGGAGGAGGGGAGCGGGGTACCTAGTGCGTGTTGTGTCAACACACTATATAGACAGATGATATGTCATTTGGAGCTAATCACGCGGTATATAATTACTACCACCGGTCAATTTCTGACCATAAACTCAACTCTAGATAGTTTCCGTGTCAAGAAATTGAAATATGGACTGATGGTCGCGTTGTGCAGTTGATCGTGTAGCAGGGAATGTTTGTTTAAATAAATGTGGTCCTCATTGATATAAAGAACTTGAGAGTAATTTTCCTTTCTGAATGTTTCAAAGTAGTTTTAGCTATATAATATATATATCGGTTGATTTTTTATATTGTGTTTTTTTACTGCACGCAATTTTGAACCTTACATTATTGATGATTGATGATTAGTAACTTATAATTATAAAATTGTTTTATTATATTTTTTTAAATTATTTAATTATTGTTTTATAACTTGAAATACACATGCGTATAAAAATAAATAAAGTATTCTTTCTTTTAAATATTTAACATTGCAAAATTATTCGGACGTGATTAATTATCACTGATTATCAAAGGGTTTCAAAGTTTTAAAATCATACTTTCTTAACCATTTGAACTTTTACATGTTCTTTTTAATGATCCTCTTAAATTCTTTAAAAGATTTACTCTATAATTGATTTAATTTTAATTATATATTAATTTAAAATCAATTCTAATTTATACTTATTTAATGAATACCTTCGAAGCATTCTAAATTTCGTGTCTTCCATTAATTAATCAATAATTATATCAATTTTTACGTTATTCGTCGAAATATTAAACAATCTGTCTGATGCAATCAGTCAAATTAGCCAATCATCATCATCATAATATGATAATAAGATTATCTTATCGTAACCCTATAATCATGATTCTGGAAACATCTGCTTCACCCAAACACAACATAGAAATGAGAAATAACTAAGCCAATATAGGATTGCTGACTTTTCTTTGTTAAACCTTTCGTTGCAATATGACTTTACCTTCAGTCAGGATTAGATGGTTATCATAGAATTATTGTTGATTTTCGAAATCATCATTTTCATGTCAGAATGACAGTTTGACTTCATTTTTTCTGTCATGGGAGTTCATAGATTGAAGATGATGACATTTTTGATTAAAGTATTGTTTGGATGAATATGTCAGGTATGAAGAGTCGTCAGTTGAACTTGATTTATATCTGTAATTAAATTGTCAATCATTAATAATTGATTTTTTTGTGAGTTAAATTATTTCAAATATGACATTAATTTACCTAATAACAAAAAATACTTTATTCTAAGTAATAATTCTGAATCTACTTTATTTAATCTGTCCATCATAAAAAAAACCTGTATTAATATTTGGATATAATTTTTTCTATAATTATCTATTGTTTCACCTTATAGGAGCAGTATAATAATTATAAAATTATACTATTTAAAAAGTGTAACGGCTAAATTGTATTTAAATAATTGTAACAATAAAAATGCTATTTTCTAGCAGCCAATCGATAACAGAGGCTATATATATTTGACTGTCTTTTTTTCAATTTTCTTTTCTGTCTGTCTTTCCGTGTTGATTCTCTGTCTGTCTTTTCTTAATCTGTATTTCTGTTATTTTCTGTGTGGATTTTTTTACTCTTACATGTCCTTTTCCTTCTGTTCATCAATCTGCTTAACTGTTCTACATCATCAGCTCATGCATATACTAATCCATCCATTCGTACATCCATCAGTGGCGTAGCGAGGGGGGGGGCGGGGGGCGGCCGTCCCGGGCGCCGGGGGGGCGCCGAAAGTTGGATACCACATTACCAATGTTGCAAAGTATAAGTAACAATTTATGTTTGCTGTCTAATTTCTTTCCAAAATTCTACAACCTCTCATTTCAGTACTTTGTGTGGGTTATTTCTGATAATTTATCTTGCTCATGTTCTTTTGACAAATAGCTTTTTTATATCTCGCTTCTCTCAGAGATCCAATTTCATCCACGGGCGCCGAAAGAGGCCGAGTGTCTCTCAAGCGTTAGTGCGTACATTTGTAACTTGATGTACAAGTTTTTTTATTTATAAACGTTATTAGGCAAAATTTTCAGATGGCCTACAAATCGTAGATTAGGTCAGTGTTGGAATTTTCGGAGGGTGTTGAGGAAGGGGGGGAGGGGCGTTAAATCCCCCACTTCTACTACTTGATCCCCTCACTTACATTTTTTACAAGACCCAGGGGAGGTCGACTTTTGAACCCCCTCCCCCCTAAGTTCATCTATCCTTATCTAAGAACTCCCGACCCAGAGGTGTCGGG
>JAQIXG010003064.1:0-15859 GCA_034700105.1 Oconnorella tubifera
GATTCTAATGATAATATTACAATTTATATTCACTTTACTGTAATTGTTTTTGTAGACTTTTGGAAGTTTTGCTTTAATAAGCTATACTCTGGAGTTTCCAGATTGGATACTGGATATGAAGAATCGATTATTTCATTTAGTTTTACGTCACAGTTTCTAGAACATGATACCTTTACCCCAATCTGACTTCTCTCCAACATGATACCATATCATACCATGCTTCTTACCATTGGTGAGATATGTTTGATATTTTGGTGGTTGATGTTAAATATTTCACCAATATACAAACATGTCACGCCTCGTGGTAGCTGTCAACAGTCATGTCATTAAAGACATTAGTCAACGCAGCATGACAGGAATGAATTCATATTTCTTTATTTTATATGTTTATTTCTTTAAAAACCTGTAAAAATTAAAGATTGTACTAATATGTCTACCAGCACTGTTAAAAAAAATAAGTTAAAAGACGATTTTTGACATTGAGCAATTTTAGTTTTGTGATCTTTACAAAAACGCTTAAATCGAAATTGATATATATTATCAACTTAAACCTAACATGACTTAAAAATTCTGTTTCTTTCTTGTAATTATCACTTAAGTATCTAATTTATCAATTTTATTCTCTAATATCATGGGCTAAAAAACCATGAAATTAGGTATTGTCTTTCTTTTTCAAACCAGTACTTTTCATCATTTGTCATTGAGAAATCACATGCATAATAAAATCCGAAACGTCAAGTGCGAACAAAATAGAAACTCTTTTACTTTGTATATAAAACAGCAGAAAAACAAATAGAAACACAACTTCTAAAAATTTGTGACAACTACTTTCGTACAATGCTAGTGTTTGATACAATCAACCTTGTGACAGTGTCTGTCATTACACTTATTAAAGCTAGTTTAGACTTTAGAGCATGCGTATTTAGAGTAAAAACAACTTGGACACACACGGTAATGACATTGTTTTCTCTTCTGTATGAAAAAAGTTCAAAATTGCAGCCGTCAGTGATCGTATCAGCACACACCTGTATAGTTTATGCTGCTATCAAAGCTTTAGATATTAATTTTAATTCGTTTTGTGATATATTAATTTCAAACAAATATTTAGCAGATTATAATACTTCATTCATCCAACTTTACTGCGTCTTATAATAAACCTATTTCACAAAATGATGTATACAGATTATGATAATAATTAATATAGTGTACATTTTTTATTTAAATATAAAAATATTGGATATCCTTTCCCCTTGCGCTTAACATAAGTAGGCGTATAGGTTGCACCTGTATAATTGACTGATATTCAGGGTATTTTCTTCACATTTTCTGACTTTTCATTTTTACAGACATTTTCAGTGACATGTCAAAAGTTACTGCAGCTATAGAATAAGCAATATAACACAACAACTCAATACAAGATCTTAACATTCACAGTAATGGAATGCCAATGTGCCCTTCGTCTTTCCATTATTTCTGGCAGAATTAATTATCAGAGCTTGGGAGACCATATTTATGTCGAGCATAGTCTATGCTTATATATCGAGCATAGCTTATGCATGCTTAAATATATCAAGCATAGCCATTTTCAGTTTTTCATCTGTTTATTTTTAAAATCACCAACAGCAATCAAAATGGTACTAATAAAATCGCTTAATATATCACTTAAATTACGATTACTGTGAATCGCTTGATACATCATTTAAATAATTTAAGTGATGTATCAAGCGATGATATTAGACTAGTAATCATAATTTAAGTTAAATTACGATTACTGCGAATGATAATCTTTGTGATTATATACATGACATTAGTTTCTAAAGTTGTGTGTTCGTGTAATTATTGTTAATTGCACGCTTTATGTGTTGAAAGATATAGAATTTAATAACAGAAATAATATAAATAATTATATTCTAATTTCAAGTCAGGCTAAGAACTACTACACTGCTACTGGTAAACATTTAATAAAAACTCGTCTTTATAATACGGAATATACAGTAAGCCTATATGGCATAATGTATTAACAAAACTTCTTTGCTATTACGCCCTCGACAACAAGTTATTCACACTACGCAACCTGGCGAATGCAAATGAAGATATTTAAAACTTATTTCACATTAGATTGAATACCATCTAATCTCATGAAATTTCACAAGTAGCGAAATATTACGCTTGTTCTCGATATACTGATAGATGCTGAGTATAATACTTGCAAATGGTATTAAATTTCACTGAGATCACCCGCTCTGTAAATAGCAGAAACTATGCTGCAAAAGAAAACTATCATAGCGGCAAGAAAGCAAAAAATTTCAGCTAAAACAATTTTGTTGCCATTGGGGGAGCAAAATTTTCTACAGCTTCGTGAACCTTAAATTAATCCATAGAGTAGCTTAATCTCATATGGAAGGAAATCTCCCCGGGTGATTGCACCTTGAAGCTCTTTGTCGATTTGTTCTACTCCATTTCATATCCCTGATTCCGACTCACTGCTTTTCCAGACATGAACTAAGTAAAATACAGTAGTACTAGTATTTGCCATCTTGACAATTAGTGATCGGCTTTCTGGAACTTACAATCAGTTCCAAAACATGAGCTTCTATTTATAGTTTTTTTTAATATTATAAAATGTATTTTTTTGACTGCGTGACCCCCATTTAATCCCTTCCCATCAATCCTGGACTCTTCCCGTCCTATTATAGTTCAAGAAAGCGTTTTGAAGAACTGCGCGATGCTAATGTTAAACATTATTAAAATTTAGACCCACATTAAGTGATTAAAATCTCTTCTTTACAGCAAAGATCATTGAATGATAATCAAAACGCTAACCTATTACAATTATATAAAATAGTGTTATGTTGATATGATATTCGATATATTAACCCCAGCTTAAAAAAATCTTAAAGTAAACTTAATGTTTGTGACTAAAGTTCAGGATAATAATTTTAATGAATTTGGTTAATGTCGTAATAAAGACTGTGATTTAGAAATTTTATTATCTAAACACTGAATTATCTAAAATCACTTCTGGTAACATTTGACACCATGTGGTTTTGAGTTGAAAAAAAAGAAAAGAAGTAAAGATGTTTCACATTATCAACGCCGCATTGTTTATACAGGTGTTGCGTAGTCAATCGTGGTGTTGTGATTTATGTGCTATTGGTTTTCTCGAAACCGCAAAGTTGCAAATCGCATCTTTACACCGGATGTGTATATAACGTATACGCAGACCTTAGTGACCCGAACTCATTCATCTTGTAAATCAAGTAAACAACGTGCAGCAGAACTTGCATGTCATTCAGTTACCATTCCGATTCGATTAATAACGCGCTTAATTAGCCATAATTGTAAAAATAGAAAATGTATTGTTGACCTGTAAATAGCCAAAAAAATTAAAGATAAATATTAATGATGTTTTATGATTTAAATGTTAAATTTTTTACAATCTGCCGTTAAAAACATTGGAAGCAATTGTATGTGCAGTTTTCATTGACTCTTTTTGAACTTTTAGTCTCTAATTTTGACTGCATTGTATGTCTAGGATACTAAGTTTTACTTGCACAAGTCAGGCTGGTTCATGTTTCTATATTCTTTTGTATTTATAGAGAAAAGTAAATTCAGCTTTGATAATTATATAATACAAGGCAGCATTATATCATTAGCACAGGTGAATTTAACTATTATTTTTTCCGATAAATAGAAATGAGAGTAGAAACATAAAATAATAATTCTCTAAATATCAGATTAAGCGCCTATCAGAATAGATATTACTGAAGTTGTAAATATTCAGTTATTGAACATTGGTAAATTTACTCTTAGAAATGTAAATAAATACTATTTATTACCAGAGAATATTTTCTGTTAAATAGATTAATTTAAGATTAAATGAGATCTTTAGCTTTCTTTTATCTGAAAAAAACTACAATCAGGGTCATCATTGATTCATTGATTTACTTATCAATCTTCCTGTAGTGCGGAT
This sequence comes from Oconnorella tubifera, assembly GCA_034700105.1. NCBI lineage: Eukaryota > Metazoa > Annelida > Clitellata > Enchytraeida > Enchytraeidae > Oconnorella > Oconnorella tubifera. The sequence continues at coordinate 3,974 of JAQIXG010003064.1, forward strand.
ATAATGATAAACCAGTTAGTTAAATGCTAGCCATGATTTTGTTCAAATCAGACTTCGTCAAACTGCCTTAGAGCTTTTAATGATATAATGAGCTCAGCTTCATACTTGAAGCTGAGCTCACTGAAGTTTAAACAGCATTGGACTCGTTTTAAACTTCAGTAATTATATTATTTTTCAGTTATAAAAGTACCAGGTTAATACCTCACGGCGCAACAAAAGATATAACAAATATAATTGATATAGACAATAATAGCCTGAAAGATATCTGAAGATACTGCAGTTAAATTCACTTGAAGCAGCAGTCAATTATTTTCAGAATAACGACTACTACTAGTTTCTATAAGAAAATTAACACACGTAAGCCTAAATAAATAATTCAACATTAAGCTTAAATTAACATATAATATATATTATGTTAATTTAAAAAACATGATTTATCACTATTCCATTTCTTATATAAAACCGACTAATAAATGAATGAAATGAAGACTTAATGCAATATTTTCAATTTACTCCAATGATTTCTTTAACACAAAATTTTGCATAAAAGATTACTAGAATAGTAAAAATATGTTTAAAAAAATGTGTTTAATATAAAAATTAATATAGTAAAATATTATTAGGTCTTATTATTGCCTAATTTTCATGATTTTTTTCCACTCTTGTATTTTTTACCTGGATTTTTTTACCGTGGCTTTTTTTACCATGGCTCTCTTCACGGTGGCTTTTTATACCTGGATTCTAGCATTATATACCCCCAGCTTTGTTGTGATTGGTCGCTCTTCTGTTCGACTGTTCGTGCATTCTAACATTCAAGATTCAAACTATCAATACCGCAGACCTAGAGTAGATTATATTGTCTGATAACTGTTTTTAATTTCCATCAGATATAGTTGTTAAATTTATAAGGAACAGTGGAATGACAACAAATAGTGATAGTACATAAGGCAGTGTATTATATTTGCATCTATAAACTTTTAAAATATCGATCACTAGTAGTAACTAGTAGATCACTAGGAGTAACAAACAATACATTGCAGCTATATTATTCTGCAGTAGCACAGTTATATCAAACATCTTGAAAAAAGTAAACTGATCAAGTACTTATTAGTATTAATATCATTAAGTTAATAGGATATGAGATGCTAACGCCACATTCTCATTATAAGTCAGTGCAAGAAGGACAAGTTTTGCAAGACTTTTGATATATGACATGCCTGGGACAAGGTAATAATTGGCGATTTATAATTGTCAGTTTAACACTCAACAAGGGACGATCTTTCCTGCAGTCAGTGGCTCAATGGTGTATATGTGAAATTATGTTCTTCATCATCATTAAACTATTAAAAATTAAAAAATTAAAAAGATTTTGCGAATATAGTTACTTATTTTAATAATCACAAAATATTACTAAATTTCAGTGATGATGTCATGCTGATTCTTAAAATCTCATCATTTTAAAAATAAACTTACATTATAACAGTTACTATAATGAATTATAATGGGCAATACAGAAAAAAGAAAATTCAAGCGAATTATTGCATTTTTTATTTTAATATTTTTACAAATAAATACACAAATTGAGATAAAAATTTAAGTAATTTACGATTCACTTTTCTAATTAGATTAAGAAAACCAGAAAATTAATAAAGTGGAAATAATAACAGAAATAGAAAAGATATACAGAGTCTACGTACAAAATAACAACCAGACAAGCATTAATATTATTCAAAATGTCATGAAATAAAATCAACTATATTAATGTTAATTATTTCTTTGAATCATTTAAATCTAGTTATCACAGACTTGGCCTACTTAAAATATTTATAATTTGACAACAATGGAAACGAAGTCAAAAAATCTCTATTTTTAAATACAAAAAAATACAGAAATATGACTTCATGTTCATACATGAAAAACGAATTGTAAATAAGATTTGATAATATTTCATGTATATTAAAATCTTATTAAATTCTCAATATGATTTTAATTCCTTAACAAATTCAGTAAGAGTAATTACTGTCATGATATAAATTTTCAATCAAGTAAAACTTCAAAGCAATTGTCATCAGTTAATAATAAATCCAAATCGCTGTCTACATCCTAAAGAATTTCTTATCATCATCATCATAAATCCTTATCACTAAAAGCACAGTAGATAAATCTGCAATGTCATTATGGATTTTACCATCAAGATCACGTGATCATAATCCATCCAATGGGAGCTTCCTACAAGGACTCAGTCCGCATCCGCTGTCAATACTGGCCTGACTGCGTGAGTCATCCATGTCACTGCTGCAGCTGCTTATAACGCAGCTGCTTCTCGCCGTGCAGCTGCTGACAGCTGCTATTCTTCGCTTTTTAAAGGCTATACCGGAGTTTCTGCCGTTAGTTACAGTATCACACCCGACAACATCTATTTGTTCTGTAACAAAAACAACAAAATAATTAGTAAATTATGTTAATATTTGTCTTAAAAAACCGGGGAATAACATAAAATAGATGATATGCAATAAAAATACATAAAATAAATAATCTTAATAATAATAAAATTTAATATTAATCTGTTTAACAATATGCGCAACAACAAATATTTATAAGAGAACACGATATAACGCAATGGGTAATAAATTTATACCGGGTAACTTTCTTGTATAAAAATTAATATTATCACTGAAATTTTACTTTAATTGTATTTAGCTTAACATAGATAATGTTTAAAAATATATAAAATGAGCAATTAAATCTAAAGCAGTGAGAAAATATGACGAATACAAAAATTGAAATCACACTAAAATGAAAGCTATGCAGAAAGCAATCTCTATTCAAAAGTTCACAGAAATGCACACTATACTGAACATTTGTAATTTAGCTTATAGAAGCAATTACAGCAAGTCTTTTCTGATCACAAATAATACATCTTACTTCTATTACACAAATAAATAAAATAAATAAAATAAACTTTGCGTTAAAATGTATTTCTTGTGTTAAACTTTGTGTTAAAGTTTCTCTCATATCATTGATGCTGACTGCTGGAATCAATGTTATCAATGCAGTAAAGGTACTCCAGTTCAAACAAGTAAGAAATCACAGAAATGCATAATCACATAACGCATAGCCTAATGGATCCTGTCTGTGACTGTGATTGAATGAGTTTTATTGAATTTATCAAATCAAATCAGTCCAATATAACAAGTCGCAAGAAATAAAGTTAATAGTGAATCAAATATCTACACTTTTAGCTAGCCCATGAAAGTAAACTTTAACATTTGATGTTTTTAATACTATATTGCTTCATAAAATTGCAGCAACAAGTTTTTTTTAATTTGCTACTTTAAATTTCACAGTATTACTTACTACAATTGTAAAAATTGTGAAAATTTAATTAATTGCAACTTTTATTACTACAGTTGCTTATAAACATTTGTTTGATTTCTATTTAGTGTGGATGTGCCCCTAAACAGACAGCGACGGCTAGTCTAACCATAATTCTAGCCATAATCTAAACCTAACCCGAATAATAATTACAACCTTGGCTTTAATCCAAAAATGATTCTACAATTTTTGTGGATTCTACGATTTTGATTCTACAAAAACAGAGAAAAATTAATGCTCATCACTATCGGGAATCGAATCAGCAATCTTTGATTCCTCAGCCCAGAGTGTTTATAATGCTGGACCGCTTCAACTCTTGTTGATGTAGAAGTTGTTTATAATGTAAATGACTTTCATCATGTAAACCCTAATGGCTGCAGCCTAACGAAATGCGGCTGCAGCCCATAGTAACGAGATTGAAGCATATTCTTACAAAATACAGCGACAATTATATGTAAAGATAGTTAGACAAGAGCCGGTACTGTGGAACGTTTTATACAAAAAATGGATATAGTAATTATCAATATGATGTTTTTCAATTTATTAAGATTCATAAATGCCATTTGAGAGTCGAGACAACTTTTACATAAATAATGAATTATTACAAAATTTCACAAGTGCAAAGTTATTGCAAAGAAATTGCAATAAATAAATTTTACATAAATAATGAATTATTACAAAATTTCATAAGTGCAAAGTTATTGCAAAGAAATTGCAATAAATCAATTTTACATAAATAATGAATTATTACAAAATTTCATAAGTGCAAAGTTATTGCAAAGAAATTGCAATAACTTGACATTTTACAATCGTGCACAGTCTTTTGATAATCTCAGCATTAAACTGCAAATACAACAAACGTTCTGAAAATCTTCACTTGACATCTAAATAATTTAAATCCACTGCACGCTACTATAATATACGTGCAAAAAGCAATTTTAATCAAACAGAAAAGAGAGACTTGTTATTATTATGTAGACTTTGTATTACTTTCAACGATTACCGAACTTGAAAGGAAGCCAATTCTAAATCTCTGATAGACCGATGAATGGTCGATCAATTTCTAAAGCACATAGCAAGTTACTTATTTCTAGGATAAAATTAAAATAAACCAGAAGCTAGCCTATAGCATATATGTAGATGTATGTTTTTGGAGACAAATCCATGCTGGTTTGATATATAATTTAATAAAATTAGAAACAGGTCAAAATCATACCGAATTTCAATGATATTCAGGAAATAAAGAAAAATCACCCTATCCTCTGTGTTGAATCAGTTATAATTGCGATCATTTCATTAACTGATGACTAATATTATAAACCATCTTTACTGGAGTAACTATATACAACATAATAAAGTAAAGAAACCAATGAAAAAATAATACATACTCAAACTAGGCTAATGAAATTATCGTCGGGAATGTTGAATTAATCGAATTTCAAGGTTTCAGTTTTTAATTATAAATACGATTTTATATACCAAATATGCTACAATTAAATGAAATGTTGAATTCAATGAAATCAACAGCAAGCTATATTACTTGGTATATAAAAGCAGATTTAGTAAAAATTCGCGGTGTACTGGCTCAAATAGAAACAGATCGCGCCGAATCAGTGATTAAATTATGTACAAAGGAAAGAGGTAAACAAACGTTTATAAAAATATAAAATCAACAAAAGGGTGTAAAAACTACAATCGTTTAATAATTAAACTATTATAAAATTTGCAGTAGTAGGCCTACTTATCTGCTGGTGAAGTTTTAAATCATATCGCAACTGTTTTCATATGGACAACTATTGTCCACATGAAAATAGTTGCCATAAATCACATGATATAATAAAATTAAATCAAAAGGACAACTATTTTCAACGGTTGAATTTTATTTAGATGAAATAAGAAAACCATTAATAATACAAAACCGCTGTGTGAACAGTTCTCTAAGTAGAAATAAGAAACTAAAAATATAAATAAATGAAACCACTAATCAGAATGGGTCACGCAATGGTATTACTGAGTGCAATCAGTTACTTTTATATAAAAAATCAAATACATAGGTTAATAAAGTTTAGAAATAAGTAACGAACATTACCGTTAACAACAAATTAACCAAAAGGTCACTAAAGTTTCAATCTATTACTATATTGCATTAGAAATACATACTGAAAAACAGTGCATGTTTATTGCAATTCAATGTGATTACATTTTACGAAAAAATTGAAGTGTTTGATAAAATAAAACTAAATTTCCAAATTTTTGAATACTGAAAACATTCCACAATCAGTATACGACAGAAATAGTAATAAGAATAATAACTCTTAATAAGAAAGAGTACTCATCTTATATTAAGGTAGTTTGAAAGAAGAAACTTAACATGGATTCATTGTAAACATACTAGGCTAAATTTTGATATATTTAATTTTAATTAGAAACAATAATTAAAATTTAGAATTAAGCAGAAATCATATAAGTAACATTTAGAGTTCATAACATGTCTGTAATATGATGACAAGAAAAGTAATTTGCAGTGCTTCTACACTATAATTTTTTAACATCATTGATGTCGCTCATTGGATTAAAATCGGAAAGTTCCACATAAAGCACATGAGATATAACCATTTTATTTGTCATTTGGAATAATTTAACTAAATTAACATAAAATACCCATGAATGCATAAAAAAAAAGAATCTTGAAAAGTCATTTATTTTAAAGAATAAAAATGAATTTTCTTATAGAGAGAGATAACAAATAATGAAAAACATATTCAAGTCATTGACTTCATCACTATTTGAAACACATAACTGATAGAGTGATACGAGTGACTGAAACTGAAACAGTGAAACACTTAATCACTTATAGTCTCCTCCGCCCACAATCCAATTCAAGAAATTTCATAATAAAATAGCCGAAGGTGACCATTAAATAGATGACCTTTTAAGTAAACAGCCACTTGAATTACAGGACCCAAATAAAGACTTGATTGAACGAGCCAGGTGCTAGTTAACCAAGGCATAATTATAAGAAATGTCAATGATACCCATGCAGGAGACTGAAGGTCAACTAATGTCAGATGACCACATAAATAGGTCACAGGTTCATAGGGTTAAAGAGTAAGGGTTGAACGGATCATTTATTTCACGTTACAAATTACCACGTTCAAAACAGCTATGGGTGCACAGAAGAGTTTTATCTGGGAGTTACCACTGGAGTGAAAACTGCCTAGAGCCAGGGAGGGGTTCAATTAAGTTTATTATAAAAAAATTCAACCTATTGTTTATGTTGCGCATACATAAACTTTACAAGAAATTACATAAAAAAGTAAGTATCAATTCATTGTGAAAGGATGCACAATAGGGGGGTAGGGGCTGGGAATGACCAAAATCAAGAAGGGCAACTATTAAAATAATTATGCAATGGTATAAAATCAACTCAATTAATCTTAAAAACAAATAACAGCTAAATATTAAGATTAAACATTACGTAGCCTACAACGGTCAATTTTCAATGAGTGTTGGAACTAAACAAATTTAAATATGTTCAGATTTAAAAATCAATTTATACTTTCAAAATCTAACATTAATTATGTTGTTGTATAATATAAGTGCGTATAGTAAGCTCCTGTTTAAAGTGTAAATATGTTATAAAATTTCCATGATAATTTTTTTTATAGAAATTTGCCTTGTGAAGAATTTAATATAAATTATAAATCGCCCCCTACGGTCGTTATTGAAGACTGCAGAAAATGACTGATGATGATGGCTACAGTTAAATTGAAGGCTACAGATCACCAGTCAGTTATAATAACCAAGCCACCAGCATAATTTAAAAAAATATTATTTAACAACTCAATTGTCCGAGACAATAATAAAATATTGGATTATAAAATTTATGAAAACAAAAGTAAGACAGCAAACTAAACATTATACGATAAAATTTGAACATTATTTAAAGTATTACTTACTATCATTATTTTAATTATTACAAATAGAAAAAGTAAAGATATATAAATAGGTCTGTAATAAGATAGCTAACTTGTTGTCAGTTTCTTCACAATAGTTAAACTATATATTATTTAATAAAAAGTAATTTGACTACAAAATTCTATGATTTTAAACTTTTGCAGTTACAAATTAAGAATTTATATTACTGCAGTTCAATGCAGAAATATAATATAGCACTGTAGAATGTAGCACCTTTCTTGCATTCAAGACTGAGCAGTCAGATATGGACGAATTATTGGAAAAACATTGAATTGAATGAATAAATGAAGGAATAGATGAACGATTGAATGAATACAGGTACAGTTACTGCATCTCAGTGCAAAAAAGGCAGCGATTGTATTCTGACAGCAGATCAATCAAACAACATTTAACATTTAGAATTTCCATGATAATTTTTTTTGTAGAAATTATAGAAAGATGAAGAAAATATACTGATCAATATATAAAATAACAGTTATAATCATGACAATGAGAAAGATATTTTGCATTTTTCATTCAATTTAACAAAACATTTTGAAGAATTTTCCTTTAGAATCTTAGAATTTTTAGTTCTATTGTTTCACTGAACTTAATACACTTCCCATTAGATTTATTAATACCAATAATACAAAAATATACATTAAACTGAGCAATAAATCAAGTTTTTAACTTTGCCTACAGATGCAATTTTCTAAATAATTTCAATAAATTTCATATTCTTATTTGTTTTCTTATTTTTCTCTTCAGTAAAAAAGAAGAACGCAACTGATATAAAATTCTAAAGAACTAATTTATCAAAAACAATGATCCCATTTAAAAAAAAAATCTTACTGCGGCCACATCAAAATGATTTATTAATGTACTAAATTAATACATCTTCTATGCAGTCCAGGATAGATTATAATCTTTATAGATATAAATCATAAAAAATGATATTTATCATTGAGAAGTAGCTGGATTTATAAAAATTCTTTTTTGATGTATTACATTCTTAATATTCAAAAACAGTTTGAGATCCATTAATCTTCATATCACATTTCAGGAGCTCTATAAACTGCATCCATTGATAGGTTTATTATAATATTTGACGCTTAAATATTATAACTATAGAAGCATTGACTATAAATAGTCACTTCATAAGAAAATGATATGATATTTAAGATCGTAATATAATTAGAGTCACTAACTAAAGCAGTAATTTGAAGAGGTTTATTTTGCATTATAATTAATAATTAAAGTTCTAATTAGATAAGATCAATTTAATTCAATTTCAGTCTTTGATCTACAGCATCATATTAGCTTATCAATTTATTGAAACGCTAGTTAAAACAGAATATTCAAAATATCAGTAACTGTTGCAGATGAAAATAGAATTCCTTATAAAGAAAACACAAGGCAAAATTTCTAACATATTACAGGTGATATATTAATTCATTAAAGTTTAAATTAACTCTGTTTAACCCTCAAAGAACAATATCACTTAGGTCCTTGGATGTGAAAGCAATGAATCAAAATTTAATTTGCTTTAAGTCCAGACAAAACTATTTTGAAAGAGTCGAATGTTTTATGTCATAGAAATAAAAAGATGAGAAAAGTAAGAAATTAATAATAACACTTATTAGTCTTAATAATATTCTTTTATTATATTCTCACACTCAAAAAAATGAGCTAATGATAACTTAATAATACATTCATCTTTAAAATGTATGAAAACAAGAAATACTTGAATAAATAACACGACATTAAAGAAAATAATGATAGAAATGAACCTGATTCAGATGTAGATGATGATAGACCGGATGATCCACTACACTCACTAACAGATCTATGATAAAATCCTTCGCTCACTTGCACATCCCTATCATAATAGCCATCCCAGCTTGAAGGACTTGGTTGATGCAAACGAATCTGGGCGAGACGTAGCTCATTCCTCAGGACTATGTTTCTTTTAACTTCAGCTTCCAATGACTACAATAATGAAATACATAAATAAAGCTATTTCACTATATTACTACGAAGAAATGACAGGCTAAGCATACTGGTTCATTGATAGACATAGTAACATATATAATGAAATCAGAATAAGAGAGACGAAAATAGAATTTCAAAGTTCCTAATTCTTAATTTAAAAAATTTGAAGTTTAAATGTTAATGTAACCTTCTTCCAATGCACATTGCTTGATAAAAATTACGGAAAAAAATACAAAAATGTAGGAATATACCAAGAGCAAAAAAGCCAACAAACAACCTAATATCCAGGTATAATCAATCCAGCTAATCCTAATCCTAATAAAATAATTTTGAATATATCTGTTGCTTTTTCTGAGTATACTCATTCAATAATATTTGATCCATTTACGCTTTGTAATCATTTTATATAAACAACATAACATTTAATGAAACCATATATCATTAAATGAAGTCCATCCAAAGTGTATTTCTTGAATGACAAATATTTTAATTGCTTCTACAACAGCTTCAGTAGTAGTGTTCAAGATAAGCTTACAGAATAACTAGAAGGAATGGTATTAATTATCATCAACTAAGCTATTAACAGCCTGTTAAACTTCACAGGTAACCTGAAAGCAGATCTCTGTTAATCTTATCTAAAGAGATAAAACACAGGTGCATTTGCAATCTGAGCAACCACAAGCAATCCACTTTCTGCACCAGATACAAAGTGCTTTGCTATAATTTGACACTATCCCTAAGTGGAGAATGCATGAAAGAATGGAAACTGTACTCAAGATATAGGTTTAAGGAAAACAAGCAGCAATTTGAGATAAACCAATATCAGAAAACAAGGCCAACATTATTGAACTTTCATTGGAATGATTCACAGATTATTGGATCAATAATTTTAATGCATTTATTGTGCTAAAAACTCATTCATAAAAGATGAATTCAGGAAGAATTGATTGTTGTCTGTGGCAGAATAGGATACTAGCAAACTTAAGATAATTAGTTCAGTATGTAAAATGCTGGAATAAAGAAACTATATAAAAAACAATCAGCACAGAAAGACTAGCATCCAATGGAATCCAGATGTTAGTTGTAGGAACAGAAATCCAGATGAACAAAATACTTCAAAAATTGTACTCTATCAATATATTAAATAAAATACATTATTGTACTGAATATATCTAAAATCAAACAAAAAGTTGCCAATAATAAATTTCACAATTTCAAAGGCGCTAGTTATATTTTCATAACTTTGCGAAGTAAAATACAGACTAATCTTCCACAATATAAACCTTCTCAAACTGAATGAAAAATGATACCATAACACAGAAAAGAAAGCAATAAATCACATAATATAAATTAAACAAAGAACATCTTGTTTACTATGCATTTACACGACATAAAAAGGCAACTGACACATAGTTGTATAATGTAGGCTGCCTGCATGATACAACTTTGTGTCACTGTCTGTTTAGAATCCAGGTAAAAAAAGCCACGGTAAAAAAAGCCACAAGAGTGGTAAAAAAGCCATAAAAATGAGACAATAATTATAAGATATAATAAAATTTGACTATATTAATTTTTATATTTGAGACAGTAAAATGTGACTAATATTTTATCTATTATTAAAACCAGACAATTAAGTAAGAAAATTGAAAACTATTTAAAATAAATGAATATAAATGAGACATTTGATATTAAACGCTTCTTAATTATATCTCTAAAATATTGTCAAATATAAACTTAAAGATATAATTGCAGATTAAGAACAAAATTATTCATAGCCAAGCACAAATTAAAGAGTACATTAATGTTTAAGCAAGTGCATTCAAAGATTTAAATGAAGAAGAAGCAATAACTGGGAATTTAATAGAAAATTTGTAAAATAAAAATCCCTGGTTTTTTTTACCTCTTTTCTGACTTTTTTTACCGTGGCTTTTTTACCTAGTAAAAATTGGCTTTTTTTACCGTGGCTTTTTTACCTAGTAAAAATTGGCTTTTTTTAGAGTTGCTTTTTTTACCGGTTACCGTCTGTTTAATTGATGAAAGTTAAGTCCTATAACTTTCAATCCTGCCGTGTCAATCAAGTATGCTGAGATTGATGATTCAAATATATTTATCCAATGGAGAACACAATAAGAAGAACACCAATTATATGCTGGTATATATGATTTAACACCCATCGACTCATAATTATATAATTCTACACGGCTCTCTAAAAATCAACGATCACTTGCAGATTCATATCTGAACTAGGGTTACTGTATTTTGATATGTTTGCATAAGATTAGCAATTTGGGGGGGGGGAATAACTCGATGGATAAGGAATTCGTGGGGCGGTGTAGAATTTAATATATGCAGCCTGGAAGTTTATACCCCAAACATTTCCTCTATGAAATAATACGGGGAAGCTGAACTTGCAGGTACTGGAATTTGCAAGTACTGGAATTTGCAAGTACTGGAAAATGTAGGTAAAGCTCTCAGGGTGGAATTTGCACGTACTGGAAAATGCAGGTAAAGGTGTCAGGGTGAAATTTGCAGGTACTGGAAAATGCAGGTACTGGAAAATGC
>JAQIXG010003065.1:0-15858 GCA_034700105.1 Oconnorella tubifera
AAGCCATGTAGCGAATTAATATAAGTCAATATATAACACCTTTTAAAAATGTTTGACATTTGCTATATCCACATGCATAACACCTTTTAAATAAGCATGATATTTACTATGTCCAGAGTTAAGTCAGACACATACAGACCGTAAGAGAATTATTATATAGTGGATATATTTATAGTAATATAAATATATCTTTATTTGGTCAAAATGATAGCAAAAATAAGTCAACTACAGTAAATAGCTTAACTAGGGAAAATTAAACAAAATCACAAAAAGTAATCTTAATTAGATCATTAAAGAAACGATCAGTTATCAGCTGTATGATAACTGATCCATACATTTTAAAGTCTTTTGAGAATTAGTTCATTGACATAACAAATCCTAAACGGCCTCTAGTATCAACAAAGATACCAGAACAGTTAAATATTCAACATGTAAAGAATTAATAAAATCTTCAATATATGAAGATTTAACATAATAGATTCTCATTGCAATAGATTCTCATTGCAATATTAACAGCAAAATACAGTATATATAAAAAATTTAATATAAAAGCTACTTTAATGGAAATGAAATATTCAGAAATGTTTTTCTCATTTATATAAACTACCTTCATGTACCTGTTATTTTCTATTTTCTGTATTTTATTGATAAGACAACTTCATCAAACTTACACTTCTGAATGCCTTGTCAAGCCAGCCTAGTTTATCCTGCGCGAGATGATGCGACTCGGACTCCTCGTGACTTACGCTGAAATGATTCTTGCGCAGACATTCGCACAGATTCAGCACGGGTTTCATTTGTCTTGACTTATCACACGAGTATGTCAAAAACACACGAACTTGTCTACGACCTGAGAGAATAAAAGATTACCAATAGGAAACTTTGACATTTTTATGCCTTTTGACATTTAAAAATGTCAAGAAAACATAAAAATGTCAAAGTCTAACCTGGGTTTTTATGTAAAATATACAATACTACGTAAACCAGCACAAATATAAATAGTTTGAATAGTATTCACACAACACATCGTTGTGACTTTTAAGCCAACAAGGATAAAATTCAATACATTTTGTTTAATTTACACCAGTTAACAAAACAAAATTATTTTAATAATTAAATATATATCTACAAAAACCAAAGATATTTTTCAAAAATAAAATTATATTGATAACTGATAAATATTATGTGTAAAACTGTTGTAATTTTAATCATTTCAGCTTCACCAAGATTTTTTTCCAGGTTCGATATATTTGTAGTTTCAATATTTTATATATGTAAAAAGCGTCAAATGTTCACATCTCTAGAACAACGTTGAAAAGTTAAAATAATTGTGTACTAGAAATTTGAAAACTAGATTTCATATAGCTGTGGCGTTTCATTCGAGTATTTTTATTCGGACAGACAAATAAATAACAAACAAAGAAATGAAAAGATTTGCTGGAAATAGATCTTATATGATTATTTTATACATGAAACGAAATATAATGTATAAATTAGCGATGTATATAGAATTATTCTATTTATATCACTAATTTATATATTAGATTTTCGTTCATATATAAAATAATTCATATAAAATTTCGGTTTTAGGACGATTTGTCCCCGGACGGTTCATCCCCGGACGGTTCGTCTCGGACGATTCGTCTCAAAGTTCTTAAATATATTGATAAAAGTTTAAGATAGCAAATAAAGTAAGTAATAATCATTAAAATCAATATACGAGCTATCACAGTTATTTAGTTGCTGCAGATTTGGATTATTATCAGGAAAACCCCTTTAAGTAAATGGTAATTTATTTTGAATAATAATTTACATAATAAAAGTTTATACAAAGTTGTAATAAAAACAGTTTTTACAAAAGGAAAGGACTACGATACGCTTCTTGCACGTTAACCCATGATAGTACACTTGTCACACGAGTACAACATAAAACAAGATAATAACAAAAATGAAGAATATTACTAACAAAGACACTCAAGAAATGAAGGGAAATAATGAAAAAAAGACAATAGTAAAAAATGGTATTGAAAAATTAAAGGAAATAAAAAAATTAAAGAGCGCTTTTAAAAAAGTACAGAAATTAATTTAAAATAAAAACATACTTAAAGATAAAGAAATATAGAATGAAGCAACAAAAAACTAACTCTGAAGGCTGTTTAAAAAGTTGCAAGGTATTTTGTTGAGACGAATCGTCCGCGAGACGAAACGTCCAGGGACAAATCGTCCGTGAGACGAATCGTCCGAGACGAACCGTCCAGACACCAAAATTTCATATATTTCATTTGTAAAAGTATTGAGAAAATTTATTTTCTCGATAGTTTTCATTACCTTGAGAAAATGGCACTCGTTGTATATTTGACTGAGCCGATACAGCGTGTTGCAGACCCGTCGCATACTTCCTCTCTCCTCCTCCAGTGCTACCACTCGATGAATCCTCACGACGCGAACTCGACGATTGACCGCTTCTCTGCACGCTTCCGCAATGACGCAAACTTCTGTCCCCGCTGTGTGATGACGCAACGCTATTTATTGCAGATGCGTGATCATTCGGCTGATTTTGTCGTCGTTGTAGTTCTTCGTTAAGATGATGATGATCGTCGCTTGTTAGAGGGAGAGTGATGCGATGGTGGTGTTTGTCTGGGAGAGAATAAGTGACGGGTCGCCATTTTATCTGTTGGCTCAGCATTTCTTTAGCTTCATTGTGACTCTTAACAATAGCTGGAAGAATTTACTTATTTTAATTAAAGTTTTATTTATTTTAATGAAGGTCTTATTTCTATACATCTATATCTAGTATATCTAAATATAATTAAATTAAACAATTAAATTAAGATAATTAAAGAACCTGAAATTATATTTTATGAAATTATATGTATATTTTTTATATAAGCAACCTGGAATTCAAACAGGTTCATTAAACCGCTCTATAAGTTAAAGCCATTTGCATTCTTTGATTTATAAAATACAAATCTACTTCATTAAATTTACCAAATAAATTAAACAGAATTTTATAAACAGGATTTATTGAATGAATTTATACCAGGATACGCTTCTTCCAGTAATGTCAGAGCGGCCTTGTTTGTCATAAGTCGCAGTGCGCCTATCAAATTTTCTACAAAAATATTTCTCCCCGAACATTCGTCAAGAAATCGTTCTGCACCAAAACCCAGTGTTTTAATGTGCTGAATAAGAAAATAAAATAACACAAGACTCGATAAAATTACAATATATAAAATTATGTACAGGAATATAGTATTTACTAATCTGTAAAAATGAGGGTTAACTTCGATGTTCAAATTAAAGATTATACAGTAAAAAAAAGCTTAGCTAAAATTTTAAATTTTAAAATCTGTGTCAGCAACATCGGCCATACACGCTCAGTTCTCAGACAAGGCAATTGACTTTCAATCATCCTTCAGGAATCAGTGACACAATAACGATTTTTGACTAAAAAAGGTTTGTGCTGTGAAACAGTAAGTTCAATGTCCAGAACTCTGTATAGCCTTAGTGTAGCTTTAGACCTGTTTATTTGAAATTAATCTGAAGTTGAAGTTGTTTAATTTGAACTTAGTCTAATTTGAATCTAATTGAATTTTGTCTAATCTAGTTTAACTTAGTCTAACTTGCTCAAGTCACACAAAAAGAGTTTTTTTCGAAAAGGCCCTTGTTTGGCTCCTCAAAACCATCTTCTTCTAAACAGTAAAATAAACAGAAATACTCACTTCAATATCTGAAGAACCAAAGTTAAGAAGATCAGCCGCTTTTTCCCAACCAGTTTCCCAGAAAACAGAACCACCAACATCGAGGTGCTGGATGAGCCTTCTTCGATATGAAGTTGGGATGTAAACCAACGGAGTCCTGTTGGCAAAAAATCCCCGAGCACCATCGAATCTTGGATTAGGATCGAAAGACGGGGGCAGACTGGTGTGAGATAACCGTTGAGTAGGGGGGGATTGGCGAATATTTGAGACGTCATCTAGTTGTGAAGATAAGGCGCTCAAAGGATCGTCCATATCGTTCAAAGAGTTGTCAGAGGCGCTACTTGAGCACCTAGATGAATTGTTATTGCTCATCATAATGATTATTTTCTATCTTGTACGTTCGACTGACACAAAATTATAGACAAAAACAGTCTGTTTTACTGAAAAACTCTTGCCACAAACCTAAGACAAGATTCCGTAATTGTTTAATTGATATTTGTGTTGAATTGAATTAACTTAATGAAACTGACTCGTATCAAATTTAAATTAAGTATGAGACACTGAGATATTCAATTTTTCTATTCAGATGTTTTTTTTTTATTTTTAAATACTGTTCAGTTTTGCTAAATTTTATGAATATTTCACTACAAAATGATGGCTATCGTATAAATATTTTGTTATTGTCATCAGTAGTCGATTAATTATCAAACATTTGGTTCACTCCCCCCCCCCCGTCTCCCCCTATACAGTTCATTTACTTTAATAGTAGAGTTAATATCCAACAATTATTTGTAGTCAATAACACCGCTTTAAATATGTTCCAAATATAACAAGCAAGCGTTTAAGACTCACAAAATTTAAACACTGCTGCAGATACAGTACTATTCTAATAGCCTAATAACTAGGTGTCACTACCTACAACAATCAAAGTCATTCAGATATAAAAATTAATGACTCTATGAAGAAGTTGAGCTCTAACTTTACTGAACTGAAACTATAGTAGGCTTAAATATCAAAATCACACGACTTCAAATTTAGCTACTGTTATAAAATACGGAGTCTAAAGACCTAGTTTTGTTGTCGCCGATATACAGCTCTCTGTAATGAATCTCTCCGTTCAACGAACGGGCCAAGTGTGCACAGTGTGCTCAGTGAGCCTTTTTAGCCTATAAAAGCCACAGCGTAGTAAAAAAGACTTGGATAACACCAGGCCATAGGATCATAGTCATCTATATTCGCCTACTGAAACAGTATAGAGTCAATTTTTTATGAACAGGGAGGGGGGGGGGATTGAGTTCTGTTATTTATATTGGAAGGCTTCAGTTGATAACATTAATGGTGATAGAATATAATCCTTAGGAATTTTTGATGCAAGGTTCGCTATAAAATCGTATATTTCATAGAATTTTAAAGAGCTCAGCTTATCACAAAATCACAATATTCAAATGAAAATATTAAACCTTTTTCACCGCCAGCAACCGTCATTTTTGACTGAACCCTTCCCCCCCCCCCCCGATCTATTAAGTCAATTATTGCTAGAATAACCCCTCCAATGTCAATTTTATTTTAGGCGCCACAGCTATTATAGTATGCTATATTGGATATCCTTCAACCCTACAAAAGCTTTAAGTGTTTTGTCAATACTTGTTTTCTAGAAACCTGACAGCCTGCAGAGTACAGATATAATACATTGAGGAAGTAGCCCAATCCATAATGCTGTCAGTGTTAAGTTTATTATCGTTACATGAACTTTGTACTCTTCGTATCTGTAGTTCTATTATGAAATGAAAGACAAAATAATAAATTGGCTCACAAATCAGTTACACACGGACTAACAATTATAATAGACAACTGAATGTAAAGGCAAATAACACAAATATAATAATATCGAGAAAAATGAACCAGTAAGCCTCATTATCTGTAGAGTTATTATCCAGAGACCTAATTATTACACTATCCTGTCACTGGATCATTATATAGTCAACAAAGAGAATAAGCCAATGTTTTTTTCTGCGTAAAGGCAATGTCAATATTTAAGGTTAATTATATGTTTATTAAGGAGGGGGGGGGGGGGGGGGAAGGGGTATTGAAAGTGTTAAAAATAAATTGACGATCTTATATTAGTTTCTAATCTAATTTTAAAAAGAGAGTTTTATCATTTTGTAACAATAATAAACTTAATTTTAGAAGAAAGATATTCTTAAATACTGTTAAATTAATTCACAATTCAAAAGAAGTAACATATCAAATTTAACTTTTAATGAAGTACACATGATCAAGAAGAACAATAATTTATTCAATTAATTAAATCATATAATTCAAGAAATCATATATATCAATATCGATTTTAGTCTTTGTTTTTCTTAACGTTACATAAGCTTAAAACTGGTAGTGCAGAAATAAAATAATGAAAACATGGTTTATTTATTATTTAATAACAAAATCGATTAAATGAACTTATAAATTTTCTATATACAGAATGACTGGACAAGCATGTATAAAGTCCGAATCAATTTTATTCACTTACAGGACATTCATTTCACTCAATACTTAATCAAACAATGTTATAATTAAAGTATTTTACTTTCATCTATTTACTTCTATTATAATTAAAAGATTTTATTTAAATATTACTTCAGTGAACTAAATTTTGTTTACTTAAATAACAATAGCTTTATTTTATAATCACGTGCAGTTACACTTTATATAGTAAACAAAGTATCAATATACAGCGGGGTCAGTTATATCTTTTCTAAAATAGTTTTTGGTGCAAAACCGGTTTCATTGTGATGGTTTCTAACGTTCCACCAATTTCTAGAATCATCCAGCACCTGTTAATCAAACAATTAACAATCAATCGATCAAAGAACTAGATGAATAAATTTTTTAAATAAAATCAATCATCCATTTAGGCAAAAATCATTATATAATTCAATCAATCAGTCAATGAATTAAATCAAATAATAAAAGTAGTAATCATAAAATAGTAATCAATCAAATCAATCAATCACTCATTTATTTGAATGTAGGAAATTACAGGCACATCCAATAAAGATATGTAATAGAAAACTCATAAAAAGCATAAATTCACAACTGAAGAAATTAAATAATCGACACAAGATATATCAAAGCTAAGTATATAGTCATTATTATAAAAGAGCATCAATAAGAAGCAACAAAGTATCTTTGATAAGAGGGTCTGCTAGAAACAGAACAAGCAGTACAAAGTCTAAACACGGAGATATTTGCAGAGACAAACAAACAGACAGGCAAATAAAGAGACAAACAGACAGGCAAATAAAGAGACAAACAGACAAACAGAGAGACAAACCTCTACTATTTCACCAGTCTTGAGAGACAGTTCTTTACTGTTGCTAGACACTCTATCTTGTATGACTCTATAAGCCCTTTGAACATAAAATACTAGACATTTAATGGGCATCGTAAATTAGTTTTATTTATTGACAGTAATTTTTTTCGGTATTAATTTAAAATCAAGACAATTCTTGATTTTAGCTATTAGGCACAATTTTTTTACGAGGACATTGCAATCAAATTACAAAAAATATGTGTGTGTTAAAATGTTAAAATTATAATTTTATCATTATTATTAATCATATCAATTTTATTATAGTTTTAACTGTGTACGTTTGAGTAATATTTCTGAACACTTTTATGTTATGTTTTTAATATACATACACTGCATGTAGTGCATATTACATAATTGAATTGAAATCACTGCAGTCTTTAACAAGGCATCTTAATTCTCTTTCTATGTTTCTAAGATTATATTCATTAACAAGACAAGAAAAAAAATCAAAAAACTAATTAAAAACTATTAGCGACGTAATTAAACCGAAATAATTAATAAAAAATGAAATCATATACAGTATAAACAATTTAAACTAAAATTAAAATTTCTATCAAACTGTTCAATTTACTTTGCCCTGGAAGCAATAAGATCATTCGCGAATCTATCCTGCAACGCTTCTTCCGCCGAAACGCCCCCCAGCCCCGCACCGGACATCATTTCCCCGCCCACCACCCCACCCCCGCCAGACACCATGGCAGGGGTAGGGACTGCTGGGGCAACCTTCTTCTTCTCCATCACCTTCGGTCTCTCGTCTTTCTGTAGTTTCATTTCCGGTTCACTTTTAGGCGCAGTTTCAGCAGCCGAGCTGGATTTGGAAGAACTTGAGCCGAAAAGTTTCCACTGCTTCTTGGGTTTAGTTTTTTCTTCTACAGGGGATTGGGGTTGGGGTGCGGGTTGTATTTGGGATCGTTGGACACCGAATTGTCGACCCCTAGATTAGAGTTGGAAATGTAGAAGTTAAAGTTTTTATTACACTCTAAATTGCAGTAAAACAATCACTATAATTCAATACCAGACTGTCACTGTTGCACTGTTGCATACTAAAGATCTACTGATAAAGCTTCTGATGATTGAACCCTCTCCCTAGACGTTTGATCTAAACTGGATATTTGTTTAGAAGATGTAGGGTAAAGTTTTACAATTTGGATAAGTCACACTGTACGATAGATTGTCATTAAAGAAATGGATGACAGTACAAAAAATTTGAGTTCAAAATTTTTTGAAAATGTTAATAATTAAAGCTTCTTGTTTGAGTTTGAAGATGAATTACATACGATCCCGAATATTAGAATACTACACGTATTGTGAAGATTTTTGAAAGAGAGTTGTTACAAAATAATAACTTAAGTAAGTTTTAATGTCTGGATTACCATGTTATATGAATGACATCTCTTTCTAAAGGGTGCAGCAAGTCAGTAATACAGCATGCTTTCACGGAATCGAACCCGAACCTATCAGGTTCTAGTCTGTGTTTTCTTATACTTGGCTATAGAGCGTTGAAGGAAGAAACAAAATAAAAAATCAATACGTATCATAAAATACCTATCGTTATCAACTAGATCATGACTATCGGTTGGAAAAATACTTTCCGGTCGTGCTCTTCCATCAATCTACAAAAAATAAAGTAAAGTTCTAAAATTAAATTCAATAACTCTTCAACATAATAGATTTTAAGTTCAAACAGAATAATATTAATTAGCTTTAACTAGCAATTAATTAGCTTTAACTAGCAATTAATTAGCTTTAATTAGCAATTAATTAGCTTTAATTAGCAAAAAAATGCACAAAAAAGATTGATATCATAATTATGATAATAATCCGTCTACAAACTTTTGGTCTACAGCATCACATTTATCGACATTTATTTTAATATTTTCTCTAGTACAATATTAGGGTTAGGTTTAGGGTTATAGTTAATGCTATGGATTAGGGTTTTGGCTATGGTTGCAGTTTACCAAATATCGGTAGACGTAGTGTCGTAAACCAAAAAGTCTGTAGACCAGTTATCAAGGAACTAAAATCCAAGCAATAAAACACAAGCTTCACAACTTGGCAAATCATAAATGGACCACGCCCCACCTATATATTCACTCTGTAATAAATTGAATGTCAAAATAGCCACATTGAGACCAAATTCAAATGATTGACACGAGGCCGTGCCCAGTTACGCTTCATCCAAGCTTCATACAAACCTGATAGCCAAGATTCTGTGGACTGAGTCTTCCTTGCGCTTGTTTAATCGGTTCATTAAATCGTCCGTAGAGAGAAGAGGGAGGCTGTTGACCAGATGCCCCGGGCACTGCCCCTGTTGAAGGGATCCCGATGTCCTCTAGCCAGAAAGCAGGCGGCTGCCAGCCATCATAAAACTGGGCTGCGTATGGCTGGATGTCTTCTTCCCACTGGTTTCTAGAATTAGTAAGATTTTGTCCTTGTTTTGTTGCTTCAACAAAATAATTTAATAAATCGATAAGAGAAATTTAAAAAAACAATAAGAGAAAAAAAGATTAAATTTAAGGAAAAACAAAGTAATCACTAATTTATTGATTAAGTTTCATCAGCAATAATAAAATATAAATTCGTTCAATTAATCAAACACCAAAAGAGATTACAATCACTACAAGCAACTTTTTACACTAAACAAAAGCTATTCTCAGGTCTCTCAAGATTTTTGAAGGGGTTCAAACCTTCTCTTTGCCAGTGAGCCCATGATTATTTTACTTCACTACAATGCTTGTGCATGAAATTTAATTTATTTTACTTTCATTCACTTACTTTCCATACATTTTGCTTGCATATCATTTGTTCGATACATTTAAATCTACATATCTAAACGCATCGCATGGAAAACTTTCTTACATGCTCGTAGTCCAAGCTGGTCCTAGTGACTTCCACAGCTGCATTTCCTTTGTGGCCAAGCAGTTGTCCAGCAGATCTCTGGCGTCAGCTGTCAGCAGCGGACTGACGACGCGCGAGGGCATGTCAGCAGCTGCCTGGCTGCGACTGGCCTCAACGATCAGGCTGAGAGGATTGAAGAGGAAATGAACCAGTTCAGGTGAATTAGGATCACGAATGTGATTCTTCAGTCTCGCCTTTTTAAAAAGCACAGATATGGATAGGATAGAAAAGAAATAGTAGTTGATACGATTTGAATTTGATGAAAGTT
This sequence comes from Oconnorella tubifera, assembly GCA_034700105.1. Lineage (NCBI taxonomy): Eukaryota > Metazoa > Annelida > Clitellata > Enchytraeida > Enchytraeidae > Oconnorella > Oconnorella tubifera. The sequence goes on from JAQIXG010003065.1 coordinate 10,238, forward strand.
ATGTATTATAACTGAATTTTATATAAAAGTTCAGCTAATAAATAATAAGGAAATAGCAGAAAAATAACAGAATTGATAAAAGTTAAAAGTAAAAACTGAAGTTAAATAACAGTACTAATTAGATTACAGCTGAATTTCATAAAAATTACAGTAAAAATTGGTATTAAACAACAGTATATTATTTAGAAAGAAAATTTAATGTAAGTTAGAGCGAAAAAATATATTTTATAGAAGTAGTAATTCGATTATAAAGCAATTTGAAACAAGTAAATTCCTAAAAACTTTTTCGCACTTATTAATTAATGGCAGTAGGTTACTCCAATAGAACGGCCCAAAATATATCTACCACATATGTTTCTATTATGACCCTAATATCTAACTGACTGTGGTAATTTCTTTACAAGATATTAATATGTAAAGAAAATTAAAATGGAATATTATTTCCTAGCGGAATAAAAAAATTACTGGTCGCTTACCAAAAGAATGAAAGACAATTTAAACTTTTGTAAAATGTCAATAAAGTCTCTGGCTGGGGGGGGCCTTGATCTCATGTCTAGAAGTCCATCTGTTGAACAAAGAGTAACTTATTATCAATGTCATCATTTTGTAATATTTCACTGAATTCACACCTTAGTTTATATTTAATAGTTAGCTAATAGTTACAAGTTATTATTTATTTTACTTAATTGTTTCGAACTTGAAGATATAGCACAGTATCATATGCAGCAATATCGATTTAACACAAAAATATGTGTTTAATACAGAAATGTCAAGGCTTGTTAGAGAAGTGATTAGAACGCTGAACGTAAAAGTTTGAGAAACCAACCGACCTCCGATTTGTTTATCCCCCTTCTTGCCCCTCACTGTCTTTCGTCTGTCGAGTTCGTTATAAGCAACAGCCGCTTGTTGCAACTTGGCCACAAAACTTTCTATGTCATTGAAACAATGATCCAACAGATTCTAAACAAGAAAAAAGAATTAAAAAAATATTATCTTTGCTGAAAACAATTTTTAATGATCAGCAATATACAACAATGCAGCGAATTGTTCAGATTTTTTTTGGAAATAATTTGTTTTAATATTTTAGCTATAAATGTACTTTATATTCTGAACCTATAATTTACATGTATGTTATAGTTACAGTACTAAGGTTTGTGTAATTGTTATTTAATGTCACATCAGCACTAAAAGGCTACAATAGAATGTGTTGAAATAAAATCGTTGATAAGTGAATTAAAAAAGGCAGCAGCTTACAATACAGCGTTCAGCTGTTTCAGTAGAATCGCTCTGCTGGGATTCTGCGAGCCTCTGGGCCTCCTTAGCTGCTGGGTAATTAGTAGCCTGTCGGAATCTCTGCCTAGGAGCCGGATCAGGCTTATACCTCAACGCAGCCTGGGCTGTGCATTATGCATACAGAATAAATCTTATCTACGAAAATAATCTTTAATAAAAGAATTACATGGGTTAAAATGAGAATTTTTTTAATGTTAGCATTGGAGGAAAATGATTAATGTCACGTCATTAAACATGTTTATTTATTAGTTTAACTAATTAATTTACCAATGACTTTAACTAATTAGTACATCAGTTTAAACTTAATGGTTCAACACTTTCTTAAAAAAAATTTAACATAATGATCTGTTGACTTGCTTCTATTCTTAAAACACAGCCAAAATTTAACTCTGCTTAAATTTAATGAAAATTGAATAAAACTAAAATCATTGTAGCATCAACTATACTGAAAACTAGAATGAAATATACATTAAAAAACATTTCAGCTGCTATTCTGTAATTTTAATTTAAAAGAACTTACATACTAGTGTAACCGATAACTTTAGTCTAACTTCAGATCAAGCAGAAATTTCTTTTAAATTTTATAGCTTCTAGAAATTTTAAATCTTTAATGATTATAACCTCATTGTTGACTACTTTTAACTTGAATTCTTGCCACTTGAAAATTGAATATTTACAAAAAAATTACTTAATGAAACGGTTTCCTAAACAAACCAGAAATTTCAGGGCTCGGTCCAAAATCTCTAAAAGCATCGTGTGGCCTTGTTTGACCATATACAGGTGGCTCAGACTTCGGCAGAGGCTCCCTGAAACAAGAATGCAAAAATTACTTAAATACTACAAGATACAACTAAGACAAATGTTTTATATAAAATCCAGCATTTAACTGCTACCAGTTAAACAGTAGCCAGTGTGAATAATAATACTGTCAAAATGTCAAAACTAAGTTACTACAAATCTAGGTTTGTTAGAGAAGTAGTTAAAGCACTGGACGGAAGAGACAAATCCGGGTTCGAATCCACTATTTTGATCACTATTATGCAAACTTGCTGCACACTTTAATGAGATGCTTAAATTAACAATTAAATCTGAAACAGCGTTCATATAATGTGGTAATCCATGGTTTAAACTTAACTTGCTGCACCATTTAGTAATAAGCTCAAATATGTCTGAGACATCGTATCTATAATACGACAATCCATGACATTAAACTGAACCTATGGTAATTTCTTAATGTAAATATTTTATTCAAAAACCTCATTTAAAAAATATATATTTTAGAAGATTGTAGTCCAATCACCTCATTCTCGATGCAGTTTGAAGCTTGCCAGCCAAGCAAGCCAAGATGTCATCAACAACTTTTTGACCCTGAAATAAATCACATTAAGCGTTTTGAAATACAATAAGATATCACTAGTATAAATTGAAAGAAGATTCAATTTTGTCCAAAATTTCATAAAAATTACAGGATAAGGTAAAATGCAGTCTAAGTTGGACATAATAAGAATGATTCATCAGACATAGCTGCCAATTTAAGCGTATAACGACGGGGTGCACTCTGCGATACGGTAAGCTTTCATTGAAATCGAACCAGAACTTGTCCGTACCGAGTTCTGGAGCTCAACCGCATCGTCAAAAAGCACCTACCCCAGGTGATCCTCACTCCCCCCCATCCTAACTGGCATTTTTTGTATGGGATATTTTTGATTAGAGATGTAAGATTAGCTTAGGATTAAGGTTAAGATTAATGTTAGGGATCAACTGTCTCAATAAGAGAATCAATAAAAAGACTTATTCAAAACTTACATTTAACTTTGTAAAAAACTATGTCTTGATTAGATGCACTAAATATTGTAAAGATCAAGAAAACTAATCACTTCAGTGATACACTGAAACTGTTATGAAAAGCCTTCCCGTACCTTATCTAAACCCATTAAAATTACATCAATTGGTTTCAAGTTGAGATTTTATTACATACCATAGAAAATACTTTGAAATCCCACAAATCTACACAAAATTTGTGCAATTATTTGCATTTAGAAATTTCTTACATAGGCTACAGACGCCAGTTGTATTACAATATGTACTCGGTTCTTAAAGTAGTTAGGCCTATGTAATATGTTGTTGCTAATTTTTTTAACTTGTATCAGTATTGGATGCAAGCCCCCTCCAACTGCTACTTAATTCATTTACAAATAATCTCCTATTGATAAACTCGTAAACTGCCTACCGGACCCCCGAGACACTGAAATAAATGCATTTCCGCCGGCGATCCCTTTCCCGGATCCTCAAGAACCGTAAACAAGACCACGTTATTATACTTCACCGAAGAATCACTAATTTTCGGCGTGACGCATGCCGGTTCAGCTACCAGCGACACCGGGAATCTTTCCATTTCCTCTCTGGATGCAGCGTCAAGGACCAGGATGTAATTGGGCTCAACGCAGAGCAAGACGCGCATGGTCCAGACACCTTGGCCCCCGGAGGACACCGAAGTGGCATCCATGTCGTAGAGTTTACGTACGGCATTGGCGGGGGAGAGAGGGGACTGGTTGGAGGGGAGGGTGAACGTGGCGAGATGATCGACTTCGTAGATACCGGAGGCATCTGGGGAAGAGCAAAGTGGTAAGAAGTTTGAAGAAAAGTTAACGGAAGGTTATCAGAAAAATCAAAAGAAGTTTAAAGAGCAACAGTAACAAGTTTAATTAGTTTAGAATATCTCAAGCTTATTTCATTGTTGTGTATACACAACAATGTATACTAACCCAGAAGGATTATTTAATATTACGTTAAAATGATTTGATTTAATACTATTTATATAAATTCAGTTTTATTAAAATTATAAACAGAATATAACGAAATAGAAGAGTACTTTCGTCAAACAGATTTTGTTTGCAACAGTTATTTAAACTATTATTTGAACAATTGTTTAATCGATTTTTATTATTCTAATTTAACCCTTAAATATAAGTACTTATATTGTAAATTTTATAAATTCAATAAATCTGTCTACCTGTCATTCCAAGTGTATGCTTAATGTCTTGTCTATCCTGCTGCTTGTATTGCTCCCCGTTTGTCTGTATTGCCCTACCCGTCTCATAGGCAGGCATACGTCCAGGGGGAGGGCCGTTGAAGCCACGCCCCCCCATGTTACTGACTCCACCCCCTGCACGGGGATCAAAAGCCTGATTCCAAGCATTGCCACTCCTTGAAATAATCAGAAAATATTTTTTATATAGAATAAAATTTAAAATTATGTTCCCCCGAGACACGTTTTAACTTTTTGATTTCTAAATGTTTGAACGTTTGTCAACCTTTTTATTTGCCAAACTTGTTCAAACTATTAACTTTCTGTATACTGTGAATAAATAGTAAATTTTAACTATAACAGTTGTCCTACTTTGAATTATTCTCTACATCAATTTATAGTTATTCAATCGTTAATTATTCGGACTCAAAGAATTATAACACGGTTTTGTACAATATACAATATATATAATTCAAATAAACGGAAAGAAATAAATAATAATGAGTCTTTCATATAGGTAATAACTAAATATAAAGAAACTAAATATAAATATATATAATGGTAAAGCGCTGTATTAATGACACAACAAAATACAATCTGAGCTAAACTAACAATTCGAAATAGGACAAATGCTATCAGACCGTTATCAAGTATCACGTACGTCTCAAACACTTATCTCTACGGATAAATCAATTTTATCTAAGAGACGTAGGAGAAAAAACAGAATATTTAAACCCCAAAAACTTATAGTCAAATCACTTTCGAAACTTAATCTTAAATTGGCTTACCTTACAAAAATCAGTCACCGGAAAAGTGCGATTTCGTGATCAGCAAGGCACCCTCCCTCGGGAGAAAGAATTTCTTAGGACGCTCGGTCCAAAACTACTCTGACCACGTGTCAGGAAAAAATATCAGACAGGGCCCCACCCCGGTATACCCTCACATAGACGACAAGATATGCGGTCTTTAGTGTTTAACACATGGAGCTTTTATAGTCGCCATGCCGGCAATCGGTCAATGACGAAGGTTGAACAACATCATTACCATTAACAATAACTTATAAACATTGCTTAAATCTGATTGGTCACATTTGAATTCCCAATTCAGAAATTCAAATGTGACCAGGGATACTTTTAACATTTATACTCTTAAAGTTTATAATAATACATATTTCAAATTAAGTGAACTTTAATAGTCTGCAATCCTAGACAAATATCCTTTACTCAGATAACTAAACTTATTTACAAAATCAAATTCACAAGTTCATGACTGTATCACAGTATTGATAAACATCATGTCT
>JAQIXG010003066.1:0-15855 GCA_034700105.1 Oconnorella tubifera
CTGATTAAAAAAGGGGGGGTTTTAACCTCAATTTCATATCCCTACACCTTCGTTCCACTTGGTCACGCCACTTCCAGAGTCACATTGAGTGCAAAGAATAATTGCATCGAAAATAAGATAAAATCAAGAAATATATTATCATCAGTGGTTCAGAACTGGTTCTCATACTTCTACGAATGACGGTTTCCGTGTGTTTCTTAAGTCAATTACAAAATAGTCATCGGTGTCCTGAGACTCAGCCATGGAACGCCATTTAGGGCCAATTGTAATATTAATTACTGCTTATAAACAATTTCAATTTGTTTTTTTCATATTTTTTTATGTTGAAATAAAAAGAAACAGGGAAACGTAAAACTAGTACGATACAATGAATCAATGCCTGGTTAGATGAAATTGACTGACGAGTTGCAATTCTCAGTCAATCTTAAAAAAAATATATAAAGTCAATGTCAAGGATAATCTTTGAAAAAATTTTCCTCACAAATTGATTGATGCAGGGTTATATAAAGCGATGACGATTAAATGACAAAAACTTAGTCCTTTGCTAATTACTGTACGATTATAAATCAATATCTTTTAAAAATTCAAAAACATTGTACGGGCGAGGAACTGTCTAAGTGTAGGTTTGCTTCTCTGGATCTACCGAGCTCGTCAAAAGTGGCAATGAAAGAGAATCAATACAACAGTTAAAATTTATAAATGCAGTTATTTAATTGTTTGATATGAATCAAGTGTTAGTTAATTAATAATAGTTCTTTTATAATTATTCAATCTTATTGATCATTCATAATGCCATTTTAGATGTTAGCCTTTTTCGTGTGTGTGTGTGTGTGTGTGTGCGTGCGTGCGAGCGAGCGGGCGGGCGTGCGTAAGTGCGTACGTGCGTGCGTGTACGTTCGTACGCAGGTACGTACTTACATAAGCACGTACATGCGTACATACATACTGTCGGCCGCCTGTCGACCGACAGTCCAACGACACTCCAACGATACACCCACGACACTACAATGAAAATCCAACGACATTTTTACGCGTGCAAAAAATGTCGTTGGAGTGTCGTTGGAGTGTCGGCCAAGAGTCGGCCGACAAGATTTCTTCAACGAGTGAGCACGCGTAAAAATTTCACGAGTAGCTTGCGCAAAATGTCGGCCAATGTGGGTCGCCCTTAACTTTATTCTATGCTGTAGGCCTATCTCACTCTCTCATTCGGCCATTATCCTTACTAATTGCAACTCAGCCGCTCATTTATCATAACCTCAGCATCAGCATAACATCTCGAAAATTCAGGAATATTTTATCGATTATTGATGACAAATTATACAGAGTTTTTCAATTTATTTGTAAAGTATTAAGTAAGTGTGTAATTGTGTATTTGCATTTGCCTATTTGTTTGCCTGTGCGTTTGCACAATGTATAAAAGTAATGTGATATAATGTTCAAGAGCAGAAGCAAACGGATAAGAGAAATATAGCCAATGTAACGATTATATTGAATAATATTCTCAAGACATGACAACAGCATAACCTATCTACTGTTTTATAAAAACTACCAACACAACTTTCAGTATTTCATTGCATTTGTTTTACTTCGCTGAAGTCGTTTTAGCTTTAGCATTTTAAGTATTGTTAATAATTTTACTTCTTTTGAAAATAATATAATATAATTTAATATTTAACTCAATTAGATTAGCTCCGCTTTGCTCTAATTCGTTAATATGAAGTTAGTAAATGAATAAAACAATGGGATCAAAACGTTATAAGAAGGAGTTAATAATTTTTATTTGAAAAGAAATAAATTAACAAAAATGTGTGTGTATGTAGTGTGAACATGTGACGCACTCGTTACTTATTACAGTTACTCCCATATGAATGCATGCAAAGTGAATTTACATACAAGGAGAACAAAAAGAGTCCAATGATCAACCCTTTCCCCATCCTTATCTAATATTATTATGGAATTGATCAGTGTCGGAAATAAATTAATAAAATCCTTGATATTTAGTAAAATTACTTGTGCGTATAATAATGATTGATCTAAAACGATGCGATCATACTGATACAGTGTTCAATTTTTCTGCATGACTGTTCAATTTATGTTGTGTAAAATGTTATGCGAATAGGCCTACCGCCGGATTTACTGAATTGTTAATACCTAGTTAAAAATTCTATTTAAAAATAAAATGTTTCACAATAAGGGTTAAGAAACTACTTCATGTTCAGTTTTCACTGACGTTGCTGTTAATGTTTGGGGAATATGATTGAGATTACACAGACTTTAATGCAGAAGAATTATTCATAAGTTTTTATTTCTTCTACATATGTAATAAATTTTGACTACCATATAATTGTTAATCTGATATTGTAAAAAAAATTGCAACGCATATTTTTAATCTGTTAGATTACAGCTATAGTATATTTCAAGCAATAATATAATTAATCGAGATGTCGCATAAAATGTCCTGCATAGTACACCTAGTGTGCGCAATTATTCTTTTCTCCATAAACTCATCAGCTTCTCAGGAGATGATACGCTCCAATGTCATTCATTCTGGATTGAGTCTAGCCATTGACCAGCTTTCAGATGCCTGTATTACAATGAACCTGGACTGCGCCTTGGATTGCATGATAAACTCAAGTTGTAACTACTTCAGCATTAACAACTGTACTAATAGCTGTGAAATGTTCAACATGAAACCTTGCATTGTTTACACTGCCTGCGTTCTGTATGAGGTAAGAATGAAAGACAGTATATATTTGTATAAAACTATGTTTCTTTTGGGACAGTTTCCCAAGACACTTTTTAACTTTTATATGTGTAAATGTGTGAACGTGCTTGTGCAAACTATTAACTTTCTGTATACTGTAAATTAATAGTAGATCTATCTATCTTTATATTTCTTCTACAATGTATTTATTCTATATTTATTTTATGATGTCAATTGCATTGCTATGGCTGGATACATCAGGGTACCAGTCGAACAATTTATACCTAGTCCATTAAGATGCTTTCAGTGCCCGAAGTTTGGCCACCATCGCACTGCATGCACACAAAAAGAGCTATGTGCAAAATGTGGTTTGGACTCTCACGGGGATGAGCCTTGCAGTAGGCCAGCACATTGCGTCAACTGCAATGGCTCCCATCCTGCCTTTTTCACCACATGCCCCTCATGGATAAAGGAGAAAGAGGTATGCAAAGTCAAAGCAACAAGAAATATTTTTTACCCAGAGGCCAGAAAAGCAGTTTTTTCTTAAAGTCAGACACCTATTACCGGTATATCATATGCTGCGGCTGTACAACAGAAACCAACCACGAAATCAATTAGTACTCAGACTGAGGTTACATGCTGCACATATCATCCCAACTTAATAATAGACTCTAATGATAAATGTAGTAGTGCTACAACTTAAACGGAAAAAAATTCAATCGAACTTAAAAATTTAAATCATCTGCCTAACGAATCATACTCGGCTGTTGGAGGGCAGTCGAGAGCTAAAAGTCTCTCTCCGTCAGCAGCCAGAAAGGCTAAAGCAGCTGCTGTTAAAGCTACCAAAAAGGCGAAACCCCAGAGGCCACCGCCTAAGGGTGATGAGGTAAAGCTCTCAAATAGATACACGGAGTTAGAGTGTGTTGATGATAGCTGCAGCCAACCGGTTAGACAAGTTTCTGGTGGAGGGAAGCCCCCCAGAAACAAAATAGTTCCACCGTAATGGATTCTATAATACAGTGGAATTGCAGGGGCCTTAGAGCAAACCTTGAAGAAATTGAAATATTAGTTAAAGATTTTAACCCTGCTGTCTTCTGTTTACAAGAAATTTTACTGGTTGATCCAAAATCAATAAATTTGAGACAATTTTCTATTTTTTGTAATGAACCAATTCTAAGAGATGGTAGCGCACTTGTGGGATGTGCCATCTTTGTTAAGAAGTGCATTCCTCACAACCAAATTCAGATAAAAAGTTAATTGCAAGCCGTAGCTGTGAGAATTTCTCTTTTCCGACCTATATCTATCTGTTCACTGTATCTCCCACCAAGCTCTCCTATTAATATTCAAGATCTAGACCTATTACTGGCTCAGCTTCCAACCCCAGTTCTTCTTCTGGGTGATTTTAACTCACATAGCCTTCTCTGGGGTTGTGTATCTTGCAACACTAGGGGCAAGGTGATAGAAGATTTTATTCAAAACAACAATCTCTGTCTCCTTAACAATAAACAAAAAACCTATATTCACCCTGCCACTGGTTCCCAAACAGCTATTGATTTGTCACTTTGTGATAAGTCAATTATAATGGATTTTACATGGACAGTACATGACGACCTTTGTGAAAGTGATCATTTCCCCATATTTTTACAAAGTTTTAAACCAATACCTACTGTTGTAAACAAAAAATGAAAACTTCACAAAACTGATTGGATTACATATGTTAAGCTTTGTGAAGAAAGGTTCAATGTCTTTGATTACTAATATGTCTCAGAGCCTATGGAAATCTCCACTTCAGAACTCATCAGTATTGCAATATCAACCATACCTAAAACAAAAACAAATCCAAAACACGTATCTAAACCATGGTTCAATGTTGCTTGTAAAGACGCCACAAAATCTCGAAAAAATGCCCTTAAAAGTTTTTAAAGACAGCCAACTACACAAAATCTTGAAAAATTTAAAATTAACAGAGCCAAGACTCGTTGAGTTATACGTGAAGAAAAAAGAATATCTGGGCAGTTGTATGTTTCAAAGCTGAACTTCGCTACATCAGTGAAGAAGGCTTGGGATATGGGAGAAAAATTTCTGGGAAAACTTCATCCACCACAATAAAACATTTAACCAAAAATCATTTACCCATTACAGATATAAAAAAAATTTCTAATGCCCTAGCCGAAAGTTTTTCATTTAACTCTTCGACCAAACAACACACACAAAATTTCAACAATATAAATGACTAAAAGAAAAACAACATATAAACTTCAAATCAAACAACATTGAACTATATAACCACTGTTTTTCCATGAGAGAGCTCACTGATTCTATTAGCAATGCGCATGATACTGCTGTTGGGCCAGATGATGTCCATTATCAGCTATTGAAACATCTTCCTGACTGTTCTCTTGTATTGCTTTTGAATATTTTTAATTCATGGACCTTTTCAAGCCGGGTCTGAGAGGCCACCTGCCAAATTTTGTATCTAATTTTTTGAAAAATAGGCAATTCCAAGTCAGAGTTGGTTCCACACTCTCAGACACATATGATCAGGAGGTGGGTGTCCCCCAAGGGAGTATTCTCTCAGTGACATTATTTTCTCTTAAAATAAATAGACACCATGAGATGAGATAAAAATTTCTTACGCTCAAGCGACGTGTACCGATGTCAGTTTTTCTACCCGTTACCCATACGCGATTGTCTTGTCGATTGACAGGTGGATTAAAGAAGACGTTTTTGTCATCGGCAAGGAATATTCGTTTCAGGTTCCTGTCATTGAAACAACGCAAATGTTGTTGGCTACATTCGAGACGTTCTGCTTTGTTGCATCGGAAAGCATATTTGCTGGAAAGCATCAATAGGCAGACAGATGCAGGTCAACTTTTGCTATTCTTCTAACCGAACTTCTGCTGATTGTCAACTCATTGGCGATGTGTCGAGTACTTTTGCTTGTCAGAGAAGCATCAATTCACAAACCTTCCCAATGTTAGCAACGGTTTGCACGATATTCGATCATCCACTGCCACTGCCAGCCTGTTGATCAACTGCTGAATCTGTAGCATCAATTCGTCTGCACATTGCTTTCGGAACACTCAAACTCCAGTTCTTTTCAGGATATGCTGATTTAATAACTTTAGCTCCCATTCTCTGTTCACGCCAAGTTTGTATCCTCAGTTTGTCTTCTACTGAAAATTTACACTGTGCTGAGTATCTTGTTTATCGTTAATGTTAAATTAACAATGATCCACTTTAAGTTCAACAACTGCTATTTTGATTTTTTTATGTAATGACGTCATCAAGTCACCGCATGCAGGTAACTAAAAATATATCCGCCCTCCCGACCTTATTTATCACTAAATGTGCTACTGCTTGAGTAAAGAATTTAGAATATTTTGTTTTACAAGCCACAACTTTGGACTGAATCAATATTTCTTGGTAAAGTTTGAAATTAGTGTGCCCATTAACTCCTCAAAAATCTACAAAAGATGATGTAAAAATAATTAGTATAAACAAATTTATTGCAGTTTTTCAGAGAGGTCCCTTTTTGGCCCACCATGTCTATCGGATTTGTATGTAACATTTGTTATGTCATACTTTTCTTTAATATTTTGTTTGTCTTCTATTTGTCTGGCGAAATAAAATTGATGTTTAACAACTACTACATATCATCTGACGTTTCTAAAGGAAGGGACGTATAATCGCAAACACATAATGTTGAAAACGGTGTTTGTATGAAGCTAATTATATGAATCATAATTCAATTTAAATTCGTGTTAAACATGATTCATATCTTAAGGATCTCTATATTGAATAAATTCAATTTATTCAAACAAGAAGTTTACATAATTGTAGAACTCTGAATTAGTAGCCTTACCCTACATTGGCTGCTTGTAGTTAATGAAAGAATTAGTAAAGTGGCGAGAGATTAGGAGTGGTTACCCCCCCCCCTCTGCAGCCTTATGACTTTATCATATAATATTTCTTACTTCATTAATTCATTTATTTTCTTACAGAAAGTTGGCGCTTCACACGGTTAGTTTTATAAACTGTAACTCAGTATAAATAATAATACTTTACAATTAAATTGAGTAATTTGTAAAATTTGTTTTAAAATTATTATATTATAAAAAATTATGCAGCAATGAGTATTTTAATCTTTTTGAATTAATTTTTTTAACTTGCAATGCGAATTGTTGTGCAAAATATTTACTATGTAAAATTGTCATTATATTAATTAAAATATATAGGCCCTATATACTCCTATATAATTATTGTTTAAATAGCAAAAATTAGATACAGTGTTAGTTTGCTAATTGGGAGTCTAAATTATTATTATGAAAACATTAGCATTAAAAGACTTACAAATGTAAAGACACTTAGATATTGTATGTTCGATATAGTTTTTGAAAATATAAAATCTAAGGTGAAGTGCCTTACAGTTATGTTTCGCTTGTTATTTATGAAAAATAATTGAAGGAAATGAATGCTGTTCAGCATATGATGATCCATGTCACAATAATGGAACCTGTCATGATGAAATTCTTGAATTTAAATGCAGCTGTCACCCAGGATATACAGGCAGGCGTTGTTTAACTGGTATGGTGTCAAATGCTATATTTATTTATAAATATTAACGACATTATATATTAATAATTACACAGATTTAAAGCAACTTTTCTAAAATAAGATGATATAAGCGTGTAATTTAAATTTAATCTCAACCATGGACTTAAAGGTGAAGAAAAATTCTTACCATAATAGAATATAAAATGTACTTTTTACCTGATTAAAACTTCTCAAGAATACAACCATTTTTCACTCTCAATGTCTTGCAGTCATTCGCGACTGCTCTGATGTACAAGAAGCCATATCAAATACAGTGAATGGACTTTATACAGTACGTCTTGGTGACGAGCAAAGTGAGGTTGAAGTCCCTTGTGATTTTACAACTGACGGCGGCGGATGGACGGTAAGTAACTTGCATTCGTTGATTTAAAAAGTCATTCATCAATTAGTGATTTAAAAGTAATTATTTAATTGCGACAGTAATATTGTTTACCCATCAAAACACGTCTTTGGCAAAATTGGTCTTGACTATTAACGTTATGCTTGAGGTAAAAATTCGGGTTATGATTTATTAAAGATTGTGGGTTTAAATTATTAAGTGAATTGAACTTCTTGATTTCAAATATTTGTATGCAAAGGTCCCTATTAAGACACATAGGCATAATGTTAGAAATTCACTTAAAAATTATAGATAATTCAAAGACGCGAGGATGGCTCGGAAAATTTCTATAGAACATGGGATGAATACGCGCAAGGATTTGGAAACAAGAATAAAGAATTCTGGCTTGGTAAAAGTACCTTATTCTGCAATTATTAGCATTTAAAAAATACTTCATTCCAGCCAAAAAACACACCGATGCGATTTACGTTATAATTACAAATTAATCAGCATTTTATTTACTAATTGTATATAGTTTTAAATCAACAATAATATTCGTTTAGCTTATACTATGTGATTTAGAATTTGGTATATAATTAATGCATGTTAGCTGTGGGCAAACATGGTACAATTTTTAAAAAAAATGTTGCATAAACGAATAGTGGTGTATTTATTAACTCTCGTGAAGTTTTGCACAATTACTCTACCGATAATTAAAGTTTAGCGTCTTTCTTTAAACTTCATTTTAAAGATTATGATATCGTGTTACTAGAATGATGCCTGAGACTTACTATATCTTGCTGCCAGTATTACTACTGGTGCAACAAGATACTGATATATTGCAATTTAAGTGGAATCGAAACTGAGTCTCTTCCAGGTCAGGTTCTCTGCCACCAGGAACTTCGACGTTGTATAATAAGAGATGATCTAACGTTTTAATTTACATAGAGGGATCACAATCGTGTTTCCAGTGTGCACAGACCCGTCCCTCCATGATGGCATAAAAAAAAATGCTTGTATATTATGAACACATTTTTTTAAATGACCATACCAGAAAAGGTTGTCAGGTAAATTAGGAGAAACAGTTTGACATTGTTTATAAAAAGACCTAAAAATCAATATTGGTCGCCAGATAACATTCTATACATCAATTCTTCTATCGCTTTCTGTAACTTTATACAATTAGTATATTGGAGGAGGATTTAATTGAATATTTTATTATTTTCAAAACAAAAATAAACAAAAAGTAAATCATAGGAATAATGTAATCTGAGTGGATAAAAATGTAATAATAATTGATTATTAATATTAATTGACTTTAACAATAATAACAATATTTTTTATTTACCACAAAAGGCGTAAAATGAAAGCAGAAAGTATTAAGTACAAAATTAAGAATGATTTAGTATAGAACTAAACTACAATGTGAAAATTAGTCAAAATTAGAAATAATTTATCTATAAGATACAAATATATATCTTTCATCAGTCACTGATTTTTTCTCTAAATGATTTGAATAAACCTCATTAAATGTCAAATTAGACATGGTGAGTACTTTAGACGCTGTGTACATTTTTTTCAAAATTAGATATCAAATCAGTGTTTTTTAATTTTTGTGTTTTTTGAATTATTTTTCTTCCATAATCAACCGAATTAAAGAAACTGTATGAAAATAATAAATGTGTAAAATACAAAGATAAAATGTGAGAAATAAATTGTTTATTTACATGCGAATTTAAAATTACCACAGGAAATGATAACATAGCTGACTTGGTTTTTGACTCGTCTAAAACTTATACTCTGCGCTTTGAGCTTGAGGACAGGACACTAGGATTCGCCTACGCAACGTATGATAACTTTAAGATGGGTCACAGTGATACTCTTTATAAACTACTCTCTATTGGTAGTTACAGCGGAACAGCAGGTAGACCTATTATTTTTTATATTTTCAACTATTATATAACATGAATATTTCAAAGCTAGTAACAACGGATTCATCAGTAACACACTATTCAATAAACCTTTTTTAAACGAGAGATAGTCGATGAATTTATTCCAAGTATCTGAATAAATAGTTATACTTTTATGTGTTGAAATGTAACTATTTAATAGTTACATATTTTTTAAGAATATTCTTGTCTAAACAAACCTTATTTTATGAACTTATTTTATGATCGTGATTATCACATTGATTACCTTCTTTACACTAAAGATTCAAACTCTTCAGAAAGTAAAGGTGAATCATATATGCGCTATGTTCCAGAAAAACATATATTCTTTTTTATCAAAACTCCTAGTTGTAGATTTTTAGTCAAAGCTTGCATAATGTAATTCTTCAAAGCACAACTAATTCTTTTTACTAGTAAGTTGACTGTCTTCTATCAAATATAATTGGTGATCACTTGAAAAATAAACTTAAAAGGCTTAACGACAATTGTCTATATGTTATTATTATTGTATTTTTTTATTTTTTTTATCTACTCGATACTTCATTCTCGAGTGATGAATAAAATCAAATGGATAAAAATATTGTCTGGAATGGATAACCTTCGGGATCACTTGGGAACAATGAATGATCCTCTAAAACATACACTATTGGAACGTTGTATAATGATTGACAGCCATTAAAGTAGAAATTTGCTTCCACGACTATCACCAGTAGCTGTAGAGATACGTTTGCCAAGGTCACGTAAAAAACTGAGTGACTCGGTAAACAATGGGCCGAGAGTCTCACATGAGATTGGAACGAACAAGTATGTTCTTGATGTTCTTCCTCTCGGCGGCTGTCTCAGCTGCTCCTCCAGGCGTAACTGAAGTGGTGGAGAGATGTGAGACAATTAGCGCATCAGCAACAGTCACATCCCAGATCAAGTTACGACCACTCTGCTATAATAATAATAATAATTATTATTATTATTGTTATTGTTATTATCATATATAATATCATTAGTTTAAACAACATCGATATAAATGTACTTAGAAATTATGATTTACTTACGTAGGTTTATTGGTTTAGATAACACAATGGAAATTATTTAATTAATAATTTTCATTGTGCTCTCTAAACCAAGAAATGACTTCTGTGTTTCAATCCTTACATCAAGGCAAATGTTTTCCTAGCAAATCACCAAATTTATTTAACTAGATTAACTGGACAATAACACTATGGGCCCTCTATTATAAGGATTAATTTCGCACAAAAAGTGTAGAACAAAAATGTATAATAAAATGGCTCTTTTCATTCCCAGGTCTATGATATTATAATAATCTAATTTACGGTTTCCTTTTTGTGATATTTATTAAAGCACACGAGTTAATTTTTGTTAAGGATATGAATATGTAATTTCTTGACACCATTATTGCTATTAATAATTTAATATTGATATCTTTTCGGTCCGTTCTATAGGACGGGATTGAAATCACTAGAAAAAAATCCTCAAACTAGCCAAAGTACAAATCAGGCCCGAACCCCAATCGGGAAAAAATGTCACAGAATGTCATCATTCCCCCACACTGCTAACTTGATCCAACAATCTTTGAAATATTTGTAGATAATGTATACGAAGACAGACAGACAGACAAACAGACAGACAGACAGACATACTTTGAGTTATTTTATATGATTTAGGTGACTCTTTGTCATATCACTTGGGGCAAAACTTTTCTACCCGGGATAAAGACAACGACGTCAGCGTTAATAACTGTGCAGTAGGGTTTCATGGAGCCTGGTGGTTTAAGGACGGCCGTTTCTCCAATCTAAATGGAGGCTACAACAATAACGATGCTGTTAAAGGAATCTTTTGGCTATTCTGGAATGGTGATGGATCTCCACTGAACGCTACTAAAATGAAAATACGCGAAAATAATTGAGACAATTATAAAAATAGACTATAAATTGAAAAATAATTCTTTATTTCAAATTAATAAAATGTGTCACAGTGGCATTGAATAGTGGGGTTGTGAAGGTGACAACCCCCCCAAATTGGAGATTACGTTTTTTGTAATATTAAAGGTGTGAGTATATCTATTATCCGTCCTCCATTTTTTTTAAAATTTGATCTATTTTAAAAATTCGTCGAATACATGTATACGGAGATTAATACATTTAATTGGGACCAGAAATTAAGTTATAACCTTAAAAAATGTCATCATCCAAATTTTTTAAAACCCCCCTCCCCTCATTTTTTCAATTCCTGGATCTTCACTGATGTTCTGACAAAAAGAGAAATTAATTTAATCAAAATGAAGAATTAAGCAAATGAAAATAAATAGTTATTCAATCAATCAACAGATAAGTGATATGACAAGCATCAACATTTAAGAACTGTTTTAAAAATATCATATTTTTTGTTGGACAGCCTATTTAATAAAACTAAAATTCATATTTTAATGTTTTGAAAATTAAGTGACAAATGATGAATAGAATAATAAATAAAAGAATTTAGATTTATTTTAACTTATTTAATCTCCAAAATATTTTATCGACAGTACTGACAATATACAGTTTTTGCAAAATGAATATTGCGCAGGGAAACGATTTCGATTTGTGAATAGGCCTACTGCACAAATTTCAACATTCACAAATCATGTACGTCATCTTAACTTTTGCAGGGGGGGGGGCAGAATGAAAATAAACCGATGATTACCTTTTTTGTTTTTGATCACATTTTTTATCTGCAATTCTACCTTGATTTTAGCATTTTTTCATATTATTTCTCCAGTTTACACCATTATTGCACATAATATATATTTACATTAATATATCGGGACAAAATCGTTGAAACTTTTTTCCTTGGTGGAGACATGCATAAGTTATATTTCAAAAACTCGGATAGTCTATTACTCGCCCCCTCCCAAAAGGGACATCCGTGTCAAGTGATCACCGTTTATTCAATTTTTATTCTCACTTAAAATGTTTAAATGAAGACGGCAACAAAAATACTTTAATTAAACCGCTTCTCGAAAGTGTCTCGTAAAAACATGAGTAAATATTTGGTCACGATTTTATTTTATTTCGTCTCTTTTTTATTATTATAACAACACAAAGAACAAATATGTTATCGTCGACTTTTTTATTTTATACTTCAGAATATAGTGATGGTACATATAATTATTAGTTATATTTTACACAGCTTAACAGTTACTCAGGCAACAATACCTAGTTTCAATTTCAAGCTTAATATACAGTATATGAGACATTAAAAATTGAGATATTAAAAATTTAATTTTAACTAGTACAGGAAAAAATACACACGTGTGATTTATTTCAACTATTTGAAATTCGCTAAATTGTAGGACTATATGAGAGAGTGGCATAGGCAAGAAGGGGGATTGTGGAGGTAATACCCCACCCATGAGAGCCCGCAGTATATGTCAATGGGGTTCACGTGACCCCCCCTTGAAATGTGTGATATTAAAAAAATAAAGGTTATTGCTATATGATGTTCCTCATCTTTGTTTTCTCTTCATATTTCAATAAAAAGTGTTCACTTGTCTCTGCTCATTTTCCGTGACACCCATGGGCACTGTAACCTATTTCAAGGGGGTCAAGTGTCCCTTTGGAAATTATTAAATTATTAATATTAAAAAAAAGTGATAAAAAGATCAACACTATTAAAAATTAACTTAATTTACATAATTAATGAGAATTTATGAGAAAAAAGTATGTCAGACTGCAGTAGCGTAACTATTTGACCAGGGGCCCAACAGCAAGTTTTTCTATACGGGCCCCCATAAATTAAGTAACTAAGTAGTAGTCGTGACAGAGTAGATTGAAATCAAAGTAATCTAAAATTACACGCTGATGTTAAGCTGAAAAGTAGGCCTATGCCTACGCCAACATGCTGTGCCGTATTAATCCATTGCAGAGCCCCTAGGCTTCAAGCTTCTTTAAGCCCAACGGCATCCATCCCCCCCCCCCGCCAAAGAGAGAAAATTATTGAGTGATAGGCCTATGTATACATAAAAAGAGTACAGAGTAGGTATATACTGTATACGAGAGAGAGAGAAAGAGAAAGAGAGAGAGAGAGAGAGAGAGAGGGAAAGAGAGAATTAATTCACTTTTCACACATTATTTAAAAACATTCTGTGAAAACAATTTTTCGGACCCCTGTTTTTGGTGGGCCCGTAAGCTTATTGGCGGATCCAGGCCATCCAGTATGAGGGGGGGGGGGCGGGGCGATTTATTATTATTTTTCAAATATTCAGCAGCAATCTCCAGAGTAGTTTAGCCCAAAATTAGTCGTGGTGTTTTCCTTCCTAAATAAAGAGCTGAACTTTTTTTATTACTGCCTAGGTTTTCTTCTCCCCACACATGTAGTTAACACTACATGGGGCCCGTTCGGATGCCTTGTGACGCTATACAAACAGTTTTTTGACATTTTTGAGCAAGATTTTATGACACTGCATAATTTCTGAACAAAAAATAGAAGCCTGCAAGCTTTAAATTTATCTCTCAAAAGTATGTCAATTATTTGGCGGGGGGGAAGGGATCAACCTCCATCGCCCCCAATGTGTCCGCTACTCTTAAATAAGCGCCCATGATTTTTTGTATATAGACCGGCCTGCTCAGTACGAATTATTATGCAGTAGGTCTAACATCATACTTTTAGTGCAATATAGAATGCGTTTTTAACAAATATTTTTAAATTTAGGGCTATAGATATTTTTACATTTCAAGCACAGACACATTTTTTACATTTTATGACAAGATTTTATGCTTTATAAAACAATAATAATAATCTAAATAAAGCCTACAAACTTTAAATTAATATATTTAAATATATCTATCAACTCTGTAACTCAAGGGACCAATCGCCCCCGCCCCTTATGGATCCTCTACTGCCTAGGCTTTAGCATATATAGTCAACTTTAAAGATAATACGACACTGCCTGCACGGTAGAAATGGACATGTTGTAAGGATGCATCACTTACTACATAAGCCATAAATAAGTAAAAGATCCTATAGTTCTACGGACCTTTTGACATCCTTGAGTTTATTTAATGTTTAGACATAACTATCACAGAAGTCAAGCTAATAAACGTATTGAATTTAAAAATTCATATCTTTTGCTCGCATTTTTTTTATTCTTGGTCTGGCCGGGCCCTCCAGCAGGGCCGGGCCCCGCAGCATTGCTGCAGCTTCTACCACAATAATTACGCCTGGTTCTCCTTGGTTTATATACTGTGTTCTAATCGTGGTTTATTTTGGTTGATTAACTGAATTTCAGAGGTACGGCTGGGGTCTTCCTTGACGCTCAGATTTGGCGTTGTATCGGATGATTGTAATTTGTGGTAGATTTGGTGTAGATTTAATTGATGAACTGTTATTTATAATTTAGTCTTATTTGTATAAAATGTACTTATGTCCGATGCCTATCTTATTCATTTGAGTTAAAGTATAACACTAAGCACAAGTTCCCCCGGCAGACGATCATTTTCAATAATCAAGCAAATGAATAAAATCCTCGTAATGTTCTAAGTAATTAATCTGTAATATAAATGTCCCCGGACGGTTCGTTTCGGACGATTCGTCTAACGGACGATTCGTCCCCGGACGTTTCGTCTCGCGGACGATTCGTCTCAAAAAATTACCCTGTCAATTTTTTAAACAGCCTTACAGAGTTAGTGTTTTGTTGCTTCATTCTATATTTCTTTATCTTTGAATATATTTTTATTTTAAATTCATTTCTGTCACTTTTTAAAGATTTTCTTTGAGTTATTGTATTTCCTTTAATTTTTCAATACCATTTTTTTATTATTTTCTTTTTTTCTTCATTTTCTTCCTTATTTCTTGAGTGTTTTTATTATTTATTTTTTTCTTTATTTTCTTCCTTTTTGTTATTACTTAGTTTTATTTTCTACTCATGTGACAAGTGCACTATCATGGGTCTACGTGAAAGGAGCATACTGTAGTCCTTTTCTTTTGTAAGAACTTTAATCTATTACAAATTTGTCTAAACTATTATTATTGTAATTACTGTAGAAAATAAATGACCATTTACTTAACCGCTTTTGCTATTATTCAAATCTGCAGCAATTGAATGACTGTGATAGTTCGTATATTGATTTTAATAATTATTACATCTTTTGTTTGCTATATCTTAAATTGTTATCAATATATTTATAAAAATTGAGACAAATTGTCCGCGAGACAAATCGTCCGAGACGAACCGTCCGGGAACGAACCGTCCGGGGACGAATCGTTCTAAAACC